>CM062081.1:13787892-14070240 GCA_031163375.1 Conogethes punctiferalis | reverse complement strand
AAAAAAAATTTTTTTAATAAACCAAATAAAAAATACGGGGATAAATACAATTTTGAGCTTATGTTATCCTGGACAAAGCTAGCCCTCCGCCAATCTCTCAGTTGGGAAGCCGACCCTGAGACAATCGGAAAAGGGCTAGGATGATGATGATGTATTCCTGGAAACTCTAGCAAACAGAGTCAGGTATTTTGGGGTCCCACTGATCAAAATATGTCAGAAGTAGTACTTGACCGTCCACTGCAAACGTGCGCAGGGCTAAAGTCCGCTCCGTAACCCGAATGAGCTCCTCGCGAACTTGAAAGAGTGTGGTGTGTTACCACTTCGGTGTTCGATAATCGAACTTCCGAGTAGTGTAGAGGAGGCGTTTCGCAGACATTTGTGGCACGAGCCAGGTCCCCTGTAAGTTTCCTGCGACTCAAGGGTTTTAGTGATGAGCCCTCCCAATCTGGGGGGTTCGAGGTCCCACATACACCTATTGCATTCTGAAAGACGGGTTTTATATATTGGAGGATTTCATCGAGTACCTACTCAAGAGACTGTTAGGAAGATTAGATAACAAATCTCATACTCTACAAGGGTAGTAATTTTGTTTTGTTAAGAGCATCGTCAGACTCCAGGGAAAATGGAGTCAAACCCGACAGTAAATCGGCACCAATCCAAGGTGTTCCGTTTCAACTTACGATGCACGATGATCGTGTGAAATGATTGTCTATCATGTATTTGGATATTTAACGATCGCATTAGTCAATTTATCAAATTCCAGTCAAGGTTACTGTTATAATGGTGGAAACGATCGTCAGCACTCCTAGGGTAGAACATAACTATGACGTAATTGTCTTATAATTTGTGATACACGAGCAATTTGTTGACTTTATAACACAGTGTTTTATAGCAATCGGTAGTCTGATATATCGAAGCAGTAGAACTGTATAACATTATAAAATGGAAATTATTACTTTTTTTTTAGGTACACACCAGGAGTTTTAGTGATGTATGGTATCTAATGTCTTTCCAGCATAATCTATAAATGAAATGGAATGAGGGCAGACGGTTGATATTATACCAATCGAGAATGTGCTAAAGGACACATGTCTGTCGATCGTGCGCAGCGCAGGCGTCCGCCCATTATCCTTCAAAATATGGCAGTGAGAGAATGTCTAATCCACGAAACTCATGTCCGGACAGTTGAACTGTGCTGAAGTTATAACTTTATACTATATAACTGAGTATAACCCATACATTTATCGACATTGTTTCGCGATCACTGTAACTCGTCCATGAAAAATGGTATTTTACAGGAGTAGTTTGAACATCATTGTCCACCTATACAGTGATTTTAAATTTACGATGTATATCAAATGTAACGATAAATAAGGTAGCACTTATCGAAATGAAAAATTTATAGTTAGTTATCTAGACTATAGCTAGGTGTGGAATCGTGTCAGCCACAGTATTATTAGAAGTATTTATTTTCAAGAGTGTTTATTCAGGAACTTTATAGTATTAGTCTGTGATATTGATAGCTAGCGGTATCATTTTTAATAAAGTCCTTTCATTGCTGAAGCAGGAAGTCGCTCCATGCCAAAGTTTGAGGTAATCTCAACTTATAGTTATGTATAGTACACCGCCCCTTGCTACGTCATATCACAATAGCCTATGTAACATTTCAATCAACGTTATAACCAAAAAGAATTTGTACAATGAATTAGTTTATATAAACAAAATGTGTGTTAAGCATATTATATTTATTGAGATGCTATGCGTTCTAAGTATCGCAGTTACTGTACATGTAAACACAGAGTAAGTTACAGGATATTAACAAGTTCCGTGATCCATCTGGGCCATTAATCGTGGTGGTTTTTATAAAACCACCATGAATATTTTTCTGCGAGCTATTTTAACCACTAAGAGATGTTTGACGATGTGTTCTGAACAATGGCGCTAGAAAGAGCTGTGTCAGAGCCAAATGATGATGTTCCGATCTCTGTAAGTTATAGCAAAAATAAATGACGCCACCATACGGTCGGGTAGGAGCACTGACAGATCAGTAGTGAACATCATATCTTAGAACGGGGATCGGTACGAACAGTATGATCATGACTTATTAAATATTTTTTCATACCTTTAGAGGTATTTGAAAAATAAAATTACAATATACAGATTTCCTGTGTTGTGTTTTCTACGACGCCATATATTTGAACCCCTCCCGACTCGTATTCCACACTAACAGCCGTATTCATCAATCGATCCGAGTGCGTGGCGGGAACGGCACTGGTACCCCAAAACGTAGAGGATTTTGGGCACTGTGCGGCCCGCGTGTCGCTATAGTGAACGTGGGTGAATACGGCCGTAAGATAGGTCACACAAGTATAAGATCAGGATTTTTTATCTGCTGCAATATCCCTGGCATTTGAAACTGACATCATGATCACCAGATGGAGCTTTGCTTAATTCAATACGAAGGTATTGGCTAGTTTACCTCTGACTTACATATAAAATCCAGTATCCTGATGCTCAGTATGGGTTACGGCCTGGACTTTCGACGCCGAAAGCACTAGAAGTCGTATATATAAGCACACGGTCCAATATGTATACCGGACCATAAGGACGCTCTGGATTTCTGGATCTCTCCAGGCCTTCGATCGGGGTGCCAGACTAATGCGCTAGGACAGGAAGCTGGAGGAGCAGGGGTGTTCGGATGAAATGGCAAACCATGCTCTAGTTGTAGGTATGCAAACTAGTGTTGCCCATATTGCTGTCACGACGAGACGTAGCCAGTCCTGGTCTGGGTTTGCGCCATGACACCGGGCTGGGTCTTGGTCTAGGGGCGTGCGCTCCCCCTGTCTAGGGCAGGGTCGTGCAGCAAGAGTCTGGCAAGTCGTGCATAGGTAGCTGAGTTGGCCCTAGTTCGTATGATTTAAGGTTACTTTAAATCATAGAAAAACGTATTAGAATTGGAACATTGTGAGCTTGAATTAACATAGCCCTAGTAAGATCAAGCAGATTAATAAATAACTGAAGATTTGATAAGAAATTCGAAAAATCACTGACCTATATGTCGTTTTCCATGGAAGTAACAGTTCCTTAATACACATTTCCTATGATAAAATATGTACAAAAGTACAATAATAGTACCTAGTAAATAGTTTAAAAAACCCTAAACGAAGCCGGATACTACGCATCTGTTCCTATAGCTGAGGTACTATTTACATATATTTTGACAGGGAAATGTTTTTGGTTTTTATGAGTAAAAAACAGCTGTTTTCAAGACCACGCAATGTACAGCGCGTAGGTACCTATGGTCTCGACGGCGCGGTCCCGCCGGCGCGCGAGCATGTCTCGCTCATTCGCTAGATACCTACGCCGTACGCGCGCTCGTGCGAGTGCGAGAATTTATGAGAACACAAAAATAGATTTAAACTACCTATTGTACCCTTATTTTACACTTATTTTACACATACAAATACATTATTTTGAAGTATGAAATCACAGGTTATAAGACAAACGACATGACCAATAGGCGACGTCACTGAGCATTTGTTATGCTTCCATACTTCGCCATAAATCGCAAGCTCGAGTTGACTGTAGTGTCCGCGTCTCCTTAAATGAGGTCTAAGTACTTACCTAGTTCGTTGTCTTCGTAGTGTAGTTCTCCAGGCGGACAGATGTGGCTCGAACTGGCGCCCCTCCATGCTGCGCAGTGGGCGGTCGAAAACCTTCATACAGGGTCTCTAGACGAAGCCTCTCACAACATGAAATCCAGTTAGACTAAGTCTATCGAACGCGCGGGATACGTATGGGGCCTAACCGCCCGATCTCTGGTTGCCAAAGCCATGGCCTCACGGCCGGGTCTCACAAGTATGGGCGGAGCTCCATCGTCTGGGACCTAGTGGAACGAA
The DNA here is from genome assembly GCA_031163375.1 of Conogethes punctiferalis. Classification (NCBI taxonomy): domain Eukaryota; kingdom Metazoa; phylum Arthropoda; class Insecta; order Lepidoptera; family Crambidae; genus Conogethes; species Conogethes punctiferalis. The sequence goes on along the minus strand of CM062081.1, from coordinate 14,066,341 downwards.
CGATGATACAGCCGCAGTGCCTCAGAAGCACTTTTTCCATGTATGGCCATCACCGTATCTACACCATTTAACGACTCGACAAGCGCTGTATGCATGGAATGGCACTTCGGACACAAGTCACTGACCACAGCACAACACCATTACAATAACACTCACTCAACACAAAAGGAAAAAACACAACGAGGCGAATTATCCGAAATCTAAAACGCATTCGATGTTTTTAGAACCGAACTGAAAATTAGGTACCTAACAACCTCCGCGGATGCGCAGAATCCTTTTGAGTCGCCGCGCGCGCCGAATGTTGCCATGTGATAAACTAGGTACCTGATTTTGGTGTTGCGGGCGGGAAAATTACAAAATCAGATTAGCGATAGTAAAATGGGAGATACTGTACAGGAACCTAGTTCTAGCTAGTTAATAATTTTAAGTAATAAAATTATTTAAAATACCTAAAGAAGTAATTCCACCTAAACATCAAATTAAACTAGTTAACTATATCAGCATCAATCAAACACGTTATAGGTATGTTGCTAGGCTATGTATAGCTTCTCACTCAGTTAACATTTTTGCTATAAGAGTAGGGACCTAATTTTATATGGAGTGCCTGAGCGTTTAAGGTCCAGAAGTTGACCATCCTAAGGATTGGAGTTGTTGTTTTTCTAGTATTATTCATCGCTAAACGGGTGGCAGACACCCTATTTATCATTAGGTACAGGATACAATATCCAGGTTATGATCCCGCCCCTAATTTACTTATACGCTGCAAATGAGACCGACTTACGTAAAAACTTGGAGTAGCTAGCTATCTTACTCCCCCAAAGTGGAAATAATGATACTTTTTATTGCGTGATAAAATTATTACTTTAAATATATCAAAAGTTATGTATTTGAATGCTCTCAGTGGCAACCCACCACCCACGGCAAGGTCGGCCAATAGAAAATATCGTATTTTTTCATCCGGTATATATAGGTTTTAACTGATTCTGTCGTAGGTAGATACCTACACGGGGTATAAATTAAACATGTATTTAAACATCAGTAGTCTCTTCAAACATAATTCAATTTCAATACTGTCTCAATTACCTAACATAGGTACGTAAGAAGGCCCCTACGAAAGTATCATTTAAAAAAATTTCTGGCTTTTCTAAGAGTTTACTTATGTATTGTTTTATGTACTTGGTAGTCAACAAGTACCTACTTACATTTTGACTATTAGAAATGCTCTTCTGATTGTGAAACTCTAATTTCGTCCTGAATCCGAATAAGGAAAATGGTAGAATTCCCTCAGGCGCTGGAATGCGCTATTAGTATGAAGAAAAAAAGTACACTTATTATACCCATCTTTTAATAATAAATAACTGAATTTGAAAATCGTCAATTAATATCATGCATCCTGCAGAAAAGTGAATACGAGCAAATTCTACCTGAATTGCAACACGACTGAAATTAAATGCAAGTTTTCGCTACCTGCTCTAGGTGCCCAATAGATCGATTCATTGGTCTGTTTATTGGTCGCAGGTGTCACCCGTCAATCGAGAAGTCCCGGGTTCGAATTCAGGTTGTTTCTAAAGTTGTTCATAGGTAGGTATTTCGTTTTATTAAAAGAAATTAGTTAGTAGCAGCTCCGGAGCCAGGGTAGTGCCGGTTTTACACCCCAGTGCATCGGAAACCACGTTAAGACATGCGACCGATCTCTATCCGATGCTCCGGTCGGAATGATATGATCGAATCGGGATTACAACTGTGCGTACTTGACAGGCTAGTCTCCTACGAGATTAGCAGCACCGATTGGCGGAAATCGATCTCGAGTGGACATCATGCATGATACAAACTAACATGTACAATTAGGTAGGTAGGTATTTATCTTTTCTCCATCGAAAATAAATCAATGAACGCAGTATTTCAAGCCCCCAGGAGCCCCTAACACGATCTGAGATCAAGATCCCCAACTGAGATTACGGTAGGTAATGCATTCCGTATGTCGATAAAATTATGGAAATGAGATGATTGTTGTAATTGGCCATTGACTTATGTACTTTTAGCAAGTGGTAGGCAGAGGGTGCCTAGTTGCCAGTAGGGGAGCAGAGTGGTCTGCTATTCTCTTCCAGTAGCTGGTAATTTCTTCTTGAAGGTTCTTGAGGCAGAAGTAAAACTCCGATCAGAAGGTAAATAAATGAACAGAAAACAAACAGATTAGGTAACAATACTAATGTGGCACGTGTAGGGGAAAGGGATGCTGGATGTATCCGTCTCGCTCGCACGCACGATGGCGCAGACGGTCGCGGCTTCGCGCAGCGCAGTCATGATGAATGAAATTGGCGCGCGCGCTCTTGCTCTCATTCGGCAGCGAGCGGCGAGGCGCGCAGTGCGCACGAGAGGATCTGCGAGGCACATGACGCGACGACTTGGGCACGCGCATGCGCGCGTCTTCGAACTGCGAGGCACACGACGCGACTACTGGGCTCGCGCATGCGTGCGTCTTCGTTGGCGTCGTGTGTTGTTACCAGGCTTGGAATACCGGTAAAAATATGTAACGTTACTTTTGCCTCGCCGAGGTATCGATACTTTTTTAAGTAGCGATACCTAAAGTAACGGTAATGTTTATACGTTAAAAATTACCTGCTACCTTCCTGATGGTATCGGTAAAAGTATCGGTTAAACGTTTCAAACGTTACTTACTTATTTTGGATTAAATTCATTCTCTGTCTCTATCGCTCCCACCCAACACACGGTGTTTCCTGAGACCATAAAATCGGACATCCGTCTTTTTTTAATATTTCGAAAGAATTAAGCCTATAAAATGTAAGAGTAAAACTCCCGTGTTTCATTCCACTTAGTTACCGAGTAATATTTTTTTGAAAATGGGTACTTTTTGATACCCGGTAAATCTTAAAATATTTTTCATTAAAAAACGGTGTGCGCTAGAGATTCATTTCTCTTGTAAGAATTTAGCAGGGTTCATATTGTAAATTTTAAATTAGTTTCCAAGTTCTCAAACGTCTATTTGTGGAAATATAAAATAAAATCGTTTTTTTTCATTATTTTTTTCTTCAAAATTACAAAGTTAGAGCATTTTCTTTTTAATTGAAAAGATAGATCAGAACATAAACTACACACACACAAAAAATCGAATGCGTATCTCATGGAATTCGGGAGATATAGATATTTTTCGATTTTAGTCAGGGTTGTCGAATATTTTCCGGTATTTGAAAATATTATGTAATAGGGTATTTATTTACTATATATTACAATCTTATCTTAGCTTCTTAGCAAGTACCTTTGGCCTTTCAGGGTGCGCTGAGAATGATCCTAGGAATTGGCTAGTCTGACTTATGTGAAGCGAAGCAATGGCCATAAGACCTGCGTCATCAAGGGGAACAAGACTCCTTCAAAGTATCTAGGTTAATTAGGCAACCAGAAATCCGATATTAATATATAACAATTACTTACTTAAAATTCATTAGTATTTTACACAATTAAGTATGTATTTACAGTAACCTCCTGATTGAAAGCGACGATATAAAAGAAGATATTTCAGTAATTTTCTGTCTCTAATGTCAAGTGATCAACATCGTCTTCTGTTTCTTCATGATCTGATTCTGACGTGGTGTCTTCAGATGCTGCCAGGACTTTGTTGTCGGACAAAAACAGGCAATGTATTTCAGAAAATTTCAAACGTTGAGAAATGCTCATTGATGGACTCCATACAATTCTGGTAGTATGGTCGTGTGGTTTACCCATAGATGCGGTGAAAGTTGGAGCTTTTTGCAGGACTTTGGTTCAAAAATATGTTGATAAATATTCATGGCATCACATGACCGTGACTGTACATAAACTATTAGTGCATGGAAAAAACATAATTGAAACTTCGACATTGCCGATAAGTATGTACTCTGAGCAAGGTGCAGAATCAAGAAATAAGTTTTGGAGAAGTGACCGGGAACACCATACAGAAAATGGGGCGAGAACTTACAATGTTAGATCTCTTCCACAGATCCCTGTTGTCACGTCACATCAATGTTTGTCGCAGGTGGGGATCGAACCTACGACCTGCCCTTTATCAGTCGGGTAAAAAGAAAGAAGTCGGAATAATAGGTTAAAAATACCTAGTACTTATTTTGAAGTAACATAATATATTACCGGTACTATTGCTGAAGTAGTTTGGTTCAACCCTATGTTATCAATTACCGGTATTTTTTTCAAATGCAGTTTACTACGAGATTCCATGAGATACGCATCTGGTTTCTTTTGTGCGTGTAGTTTACGTTTTGAGCTATATTCTTAATTAAAAAGAAAATGCGCGAACCTTGTAATTTTGGAGAAAAAAAATAAAGAAAAAAAAACGAAATTATTTAATTTTGTCATGAATACACACTTTGGAAATTCCAAAATAAGTTGAAAATGTACAGTTGAAAGTGCTCTTAAGACCTAGAAAAGAAATAAATTTCTAGCACTTTCCATTTCCTCATAAGAATTTTTTTTCGATTTGTAGGTATAAAAAAATATCACTTTTCAGAAATTTATTACTCGGCAACTAAATGAAATTGAAACACGGGAGTTCTACTCTTACATTTTATAGGCTTAATTCTTTCGAAATATTAAAAAAAAGACGGATGTCCGATTTTATGGTCTCAGGAAACACCGTGCATGCGTCTCGTGTCGCGAAGTTGCCGCTCTGCTATAGGTAACCGTGCGGAGCGACAACGCAGCAAAGTAGCGTAATAAGTATCGTTACTTTTACCGGTAACTAAAGCAGGTATCGATACTTTTAACGTTATATTGCAGTATCGATACCTGAAACTTAACGTTAAGTTTGCGTTCCGGTAAAAATTACCGTTATAATTTACCGTTAAAATTTAGTATCGCTACCGACTTACCGGTAATTATTTTACCGGTAAAAAAAGTAACATTATAAATTACCGTTACTTACCGCTATTATAATGTTAAATTGGTAACGTTACCAAGCCCTGGTTGTTACGCGGCGCGTCGATCAGCTGTGCGGTGTGCGTGCAGTGCTCGGTGTCCAGCAGTGTAGAAAACGGCTCTTTTCAGAGCCACCATCCATTGAACACACGTAGAGTGACAACGGTTCTTTTCGGAGCCACTTCATTGAAACACACGGAAGAGTAACCACGGCTCTTTTCAGAGCCACCATCAGTGAAACACACGAAAGAGTGAAATAGTTCTTTTCAGAACTGTGTGCTTCTTATTTCAACGAACACGTAAGAGTAGCCACATACTTACTTACACCTACGTCAAAAGTACCCTAAGCAATGTACCTACCTAGGTAAGGTAACAGGGTCGAGTCGAGCTATCAGCTGGGTTTTCCGCTCGCGCCCTTTGTGTCGTTGACCTCGCGCGAACATCTGACGCGCGCCGCGTGTGCGTGCGCTGCTGTCGCTACAAGGGATAGTGACTGTGTGTGCGCGTGCGATGTACATTGCGGGCCGTGATTTGAATGGCCTTATTTGCTGAGAAATATTCTAAATTGGGATATGGTTTCTTTAGAAGAAATGTTAGTAATTACGTTTTAAAAGCGTTAATATGAAAAACGTAATTTTTTTTTTAACTTTGAAGGTCAATATCTCGGTAACCATACATTTCCCAGGTATTTTTCTAGAACTAACGATGTTCGTCATGACCAGGAGAACATGTAGTTCACGGCTTCGTTAAGGGTCTTTTTACACGCGATATACTTACTAGAATGAATTAATATGACATCTACTACCTATCCTTACCATTTTATCCTAATCTTAGTACTACTTGCGTGATTAGTATAATGTATTCATTTTCATTCTAAGCACTCTGAAACTTACTTATTTTTTGGAACACCTGTAGGTACTCTTAAAATTCGAAATTATTTTGCATGAGTATACCTACGCCCTATGGCGGCAATCAAATATGTAGTGTCAAATGTTATGATTTCGGCGTGGCGGCAACGATTGTTTAAGATTTCAAAAGAAGCCGCCGGCGCGTGTATCATAACCATGTACTTCCGAAAAGCGGCAAATTTCTTTGAGAAGTAAGTACAAAACCTTTGATGCCGCATTATCAAAGTGCCGATGGTTAAAACATAACTATGCATGCACTCAGTTTGATTTTAATATATATTTTTTTATTCGCTATGTTTATGGTATTAGTCGTAATGCGCATAGGTCCAGTTTTTCATATTCTTTGATACAGTTTTTTGCGTCTCATAGAATTCCTAAGCGTACCTACCTATACACCTAACTACTCAGTGAAATAGCGCTAAGTCCTAGCTGCAAGACGCAAGAGTCTTGCAGGCTAGGTCTTGTTCTTGCTCAAGTCTTGCACGGTCAGTCTTGGTCTTGGTCTTGCTCAAAATACGCGGTCTTGTTCTTGGTCTTGGTCTTGCAAAAACGCAAGAACAAGACCAAGACTGCAAGACCAAGACTGAATTTGGGCAACACTAATGCAAACCAAACGAACCATGTCAAGTAGGGGGGGGATTCTTTCTCGGATGCGTACCTATGTGTTGGAGTGCGGTGAGACTGTCTTCTCCTAAGCTCTTCAACATATACGTAAACGATCTCATCGTGGAGCTCGGTAGCATGCGTGTCGATTGTCGGATAGATGGCATTAGCGTAAATAACTTGAGCTACGCCGACGACATGGTGCTGCTGAGCTGAGCCCCACGGTGGGGGGCAGCTGTGTACGTCTCGCATACATGGATATGCTGCATGTATGTGAGACGTACGCAGCTGCGCACGGGCTTAGGTACAATGCCATAAAGACCGAATACATGGTCTTTGAGGTCGCTGGTAAGTGTATGGAAAACACCATAAACATTTATAACCCTTAACGGCTTGAACATCAGACGTGTGACCCAATTTAAATATCTGGGGCATATCATCACTAGCGACCTGAAAGATGATGACGATATCGAACGGGAGCGAAGGGCTCTAGCGGTTAGAGGTAATATGTTGGCTTGCAGGTTTGCTCGCTGTACAGAACAGGTTAATTAAAGTGACTCTTTTCAAAGACACGCCAAGAAATCGCTGGAAACCCTTCGAATCCAGTACAACAGTCTTTAGGATGATGTTGGGGCTGCCACGTTTTTGCAGTGCATCAGGGATGTTTGCTGAGTACCAAACGGATGGCTTCGAAGCCATCAGTCGTTCCCTGATCAGCAGGATTAGGAGTTAGGAGCAGTCCCAATAGCATCCTGAAGACATTGGCGGACCGATTCACTTCTCCGCTTTGGAGCTACTTGTGCGGAGGGTGACTATCACGGGGAATTACCCTTTTTTGTGATGGTCACTCTTAGTAGTTTTAAGGACCTACTTATTTTTAATTATTTTTTTGTGTGATTTTTAATGTGAACTGTCTACTAACATAGTTTTATAAGATGTATACTAACACATATTATGGATTTTTCATTTCATTTCATATGTGCACGTCTCGACCATGGAAGTAATAAGTACTACGTACAAATTATTGTTACTTCCATAGTCTCGACACCGGCAGCTATTAGAGCAGGCCACACCCACTAACGATGTTGAAGTTGGCGTCATCGTCTAGGCCCCGTTGGGAATGACAGTTGCTAAATGGTGGGGGGTGTTAGGGAAAACTGTTCATAGGAATGTAGTGAATAAATAAAAAATCGCTCTAGCAAATGAAATTCATAATTTTATTTTCGTAATAAATAAAAATCAAGACAACACTCTCTTCGAGAATTTTCTATATAAATACATCATACAAAAGATGTCGATACAAACTAAATCACTTGGTGCAAAGGCAAGCCTTCCGGTTTGGGGTTCGCCCGACCATCGCAGTAAAGCAGCGCCGCCGACTCCGGTTTGAGCTATCTATGCAACAGGCGAGTGGAAACCGAGGGTAGCCTCATATTTACCTATATTTTTAACAAAACAACTAACTTAAGATAACAAAGACACAACTCCTATACTCCTGGAATGTATCTTTGTAGAAATCTCCAGTATTGAATGCAAAAAATATATATTTGATCATGATTACAAAATAATGTATAGAGGTATGTAAAAAAAGCGTATTACTCTCCTAAAATGAAAAAAAAACGAGATAATTTAGGTTTATACTCAATAAATATAAATAATAAAATCCATATAGCTTAGAGGGGAATAATTTACTATCAACTTTACACCTAAATTATACAATGTATTGCAACACACTAAGGAGCTTTGGAACCATTGAGTAATCGAGGGCTTATATTTCAGTTGGTAATTAATCTCGAATAAATCTAAACGTTGTGATTTATCTTTGGTTTCTGAGCACTGAGCACTGCGGACATAGTTCCATAACTCCTCGTCGGACGGCTGCGGCGCGGCGACGAGACACGATCGCCCGCCGTCCAAGTGATTATTTTCATAAGTACTTACATAAGTTACAGATCTACTATGAAGCTGACTCTATTCAAATGATGTGAATTTAATGTCCAAACTGCACTCTTTATCGCCACTGTATTTATTGAAATATGTATTAGTAAGCTTTAACACTAGTAACCGACAGAAAAAGAGCTTTAACATGTATTACAGACTTGATGGTGTTACGGAAATGGCAATATTAGACATGTAAGCGATCGCCATTTTAATAATTACTACAGTCATGTAGTGAAAGCCAATCTTGAAACTTAATGACTAAAATACCACTAAGTAAATTACGCGAAACGCCACCCAAATAAGAAATAATTTGCTAAAAAATCATCACAGCTCGAGAAGCAATGTGAAGGAAACGCGTAATAATAAAGTCCAAGCGAAAGGTGACATGAATGATAACCTACGCAAACTATTAGAACCTTTATAGACAAATCTATTGTGTTTCATTAATTGTGAGTTATACAACAGTCAAAGTTTTAATTACCACAGCAAAATGTTTTAGTCGAAAGAGATTTTCGTATTACATCGGCAAATACAAAAATCGCCCACTAAATGTATCGGGAGTCCACCTGGCGCAAACCGTGCCTGACGGCAGAGAACTTGCTGTGCAGCAAGTCGCCCAGGCACCACGCAAGAGGCCATCGCAAGCGACCGGTCGGGACTCGCGTCCCTAGGCTGGGTAGCCGGCTCTCGTTATCACTCATCACACCTTACCAACGTACAATATAACAAGTACTTCGTGTCGTGTTATCTATATAAATGCTGACATATCGGCATAACATCGCTTATCACAATATATAAAAATATATATTAAAGAAGCTTAATCTACACATTTACGATGATGCGCACTCGTATGCATTGCCACCACACGTGGAATATTAGACATATACGGCCGTAGTTACATATTATTTTTTTGTATTTTTTATATTTTTGATTTCATTTTGTGCGGCAGCATATGCAAGTCTGCAAACGATTCACAGCTTAATCTTAAAGATAAAAACATATTGCATCTTTTGAAATCATAAGATAAATTCCACCGGGAAGAAATGACGACGTTTATTTCGATGTTTCTCAAACGTAAATTGGTAACTGGCTCGGTATTGGTTTGTACTGAACGACTCGGCATACCTCGTTGTTACGTCGCATTTCTTCCCACGAGAATCATCACTTAGTAATAGGTCATTTCATTTACCAGAAAATGCATCATTAGCATTAAATTTGAAAAACTAAATTTAATACTTTAGTCATTTCATAAAAATATAGTTTTATCTGATTATTAAAAATAGCAACATCAAAGATCAACGAAGCTTCGAGTCTGCCCATATTTTATAATACTTTTGCACGGGTACCTATTGATAATATAAACGACAACGAATTTATATGAAACTTGACCTATAAATTAGCGAAAAGCTATTAAGTTCTAAATCCATGTGCACTTATTGATTGTAAGATTAGATAGCTCAAATATAAGCATTATACGAGACTTCTACGATATTTTTAGTATTTTTTTCTGTGATAGAGCTTATGTTATAGGCTTTTCATAAACACATAGTAATATAAAGGGTATAATATTTATGTGACTTTTCCGCTTCACGTGTTAGGTACATCTATGATGTTTCATTTAAATTCTCTATTGTATAACAGCCACCTCTTCAACTTTCATCTGAAAAAAAGAATATTATAATATTATAACATCATAGTATGGTATTTGAACAATTAATAATTAGATTATCAATTTATAGTGCACTGTCAATTTGCAAACGAGTAAGAAATAAATTTTGTTCAAAATTAATATAAAAAAGTATTTCTTCAGTAAATTTGATAATTCTTTAGGAACGTGTAAGGAAATCTTTTTCGTAAATGCAGTAACCAATGAAAATTCTTAACCTTTGGTATGCTGGGTCTCAGCTCTGATCCACCTGTGTCAACTGCTTGGTCTCAGATATGATCCTAGATTACTTGGGTCATTATAAACGCAAATATAAGTCTTATCCAAAAGTATTAACGTGTTTTATCTCTTGTTTTCGATTCGTAACTAAATATTTTACCATAAACAATAATCATTCTTATATATTAACACTTTGATTTGGTCACATAACTTTTTTAAAATGCATAAGTCTTTACGGACGGTGCTCTGCGGCGATCAAGTTACAATGCAGTGTTTTTCAGAGGAAAACTACTAACAAGTTATGTAAATGTTACTTTTTACAAGTATTTATATATTTAAGAACCCATAATGTGCGAAATTGCGTAGGATTTCTAATAGTATTGATGTAAAAATGACGAAAGAAGATAAGCTATACCTTATGACCTGTAATAACTCAAGAAATTATTGGTGTTTCACACGTATTTACAACAGTATAAGTAACAGTTTTTTGCCATTTTGATAGATAATTTTGTCTAGAATATTATAAAACCGCTGTTTTTACAATAAACTCAAAATAATTGTCAGAAAATAATATTTTTCATCATATTAGAATTGAATCACACGCACACATACACACGTAGTCGGCCATTTTTCTTGTTTTTACACAACGTACGGAAAGCGACCGTTAGGGACATACAGTATGCTCCAAGAATTCAAATTCTCCTAATCGAGTTAATTTTGGCAAAGCGTCACCGTTCCGCCCTTGTGAATTTAGATAGCTATAATTTTTATTTTTTTTTATTTTTTATTTAACTTGACATACTTGCTACAAGGTTGTCTCCATACGAGGGAACTCCTCAACGATGACCAGCTCCGCCACGAATCTTTTGATAGGTAAGCTAATCAGACTGACGAAACTGAATTTGGCCATGACCGTCTGCTACGGCCAGGGATGTCTCCTGAAGAGGGAACTCCTCAACGATGACCAGCTCCGCCGGACAACTTTTGATAGGAAATCTAACAACATTAGCGAAACTGATTTTGGTCATGACCGTCTGCTACGGCCACGGCGAAGGTTGTCTCCTGACGAGGGAACTCCTCAACGGTGACCAGCTCCGCCGGGAAACCTTTGATATGTAATCTAACAACATTAGCGAAACTGATTTTGGTCATGAACTTCTTCTACGGCCACGGCCAGGGTCTCCTGACGAGGGAACTCCTCAACGATGAACAGCTCCGCCGGGAAACTTTTGATAGGAAATCTAACAACATTAGCGAAACTGATTTTGGTCATGACCTTCTGCTTCGGCCAGGGTTGTCTCCTGACTAGGGAACTCCTCGACGATGACCAGCTCTGCCACGAAACTTTGTAAAAATGACATGTTCTGTTTATGGCAAAATATAAAAAAGTTATATCATAAGTATGTGTCTTATTTTCTAAATCATGAGCATCCTGTATACATGATCATATCTGAGACTAAGCAAACGGACCTATATCTACTAGGTTCAGATCTGAGACCAAGCAGATAGCTAACAGGGAAGGACGCCATCTTGGATCATATCTGAGACTAAGCAGATGAAGGCAGTGGACGAGTCACGCACACATGCATACATTTTCATATAAAATTAGCTCTAAATTTTGTTAGTTTTCAAGAATATTGTCTATGAAAGTGATGGTGGTGATTGCGTTGTATGTAAACCCGCTTTTCAAGCTTGCCATAGACACCATTTACCAAAGTATAGACTGAAGACATCCAGAGAAAAAGTCGAAAGAAAAAAGGTTATATCAAAACGTACCCCTGTCAGTTTTTATGATATTTTCGTATGTAAATGCTATAAATAGGTAAACATTATGTGTTTTATTAGGTTATCGATAAATTATTATGAATTGGCAAGTCAGTGAACGGTCTAACTTTGTATAATTCACTTATAAATGAAGTCTAAAGTTTTGGTGTGGTAAAGAGCAAAATGGCGACTTTTTGAAAATTATGGGACAATTTCAAAGTGATTATTTATTGTTTACTTCTTTTAGAAATTAGTAACCGACTTGTTCAATTGATTGTCCAATTATCTAACTACAGGGAATAACAACAAAAATCAGATTTGGATCTGCAAATTTATTGGAAATCGTTTCATGTTTTCCAACAGGTACAATTTTGGTCAAATATCTGTGTTCAAAGGCCTGTGGAATTTAAGCAACAACATCATATCATTTGAAAAATATACACAGGGTTCATCATGTATATAGCTTTTAGGAAATCCAATCAATTTAATGTGTATGCAACAATATAATTGAGAAATTAATTAATTCCCGAGAGTCGCCGAGCGCGCTTGCTCGCTCGCGCGATACTCCCGCAGTTGACGGGTACAGTTGTGCGCGGCCCTCCCGCATACCAAAGGTTAAGTCATGCGTAAAAATATAATGTATGGTGAGATTGCAAGGCGTTTCAAAGATTATTTATTATACTAAAAATATAATTTTTAAACTGATAACTCAGATATTAGTAATGCTTTCACTAATCCTTTAATTAGAATAATACATAAATAAGAGACAACCGGTTGAGCACATACCTCGCGCGCCAACGATAATGGATTTCCTCTTGATGTCCTGCGCAGGCGCCGGGCGCACCACGCCGGGCGCGCCGCCCACCAGGTGCCCGCCTCCGGCGCGGATCGGCTTGGCTGCGGGGAGCGACACATACAGTACAATATCTACCAAGCCTCATCTATCAATCCTCACGTTTACTACTCGAAGTGTCCAATGCTTTTATCCATCTTGATGGCAGATATGGGTAATTTCATAGGTCAATTACTACTCGAAGTTTCCAATGCCTTTATCCATTTTGATGGCAGATATGGGTAATTTCATCGGTCGCAGTGCGTTCACATCACAATTTGCTGATAAACGGACAGAATTCCCAACAATTTGTGTTTTATTATTTTACATATGGATAGAGAAAATGTGCCCAGTATGCTGTGGCAATGCCTATTGCCTAGGGTTGGACCTTTTTGTCACTAACCTTCACCACAATGCCATACGGCTTAGCTGTAAAACATTTCTCCACGTTTGTTAATCGCCAAAGTTCGTCAGCACAAAGTTACTTTTATTTAATTTATACGACAAAAATTAGTTGCCATTCTTGTTGGTAGAATATTTGCATAGTAAAACATCGACGAAAACGTCTGCAGTCTGCACCTTTTTGCCGACGTGCCGAAAAGAAACATGAAAGGCATTTATGTATCAGATTTATGAGAAGTTACTTAATTAAAAAAAACACACAGGTTTTGCCTTTTCACAAAAACATATCTGAACATACCAATTTGCGCTTGTGGGCCTCTTCGGGCGAGATTCTTGGCGCGAACGGCCTCCTTAATCCTGTCCACTTCGAACTGGTACCTCTTGCGATCACGCATTGCGCCTTCTTTCGCTTCCTGTAAAACAACAAAAACAATTAATAAGATGGTGTAAGTCAACAAAACTCTTATGTTTTTATTTTAATCATGCACAGTAAGAAAGTACATAATTGATATAACGCAGAGAATTGGGATGATGACTAAAAAATAATTTAATGTCCATCAGATAGATTAATGAAAAATATTGGATACGTATTTTTTATTTTGCCTCTTGTTCAAAAACTTACGAAGATACATTGATTTTAAATGTCACATGACGTCACTTTAGAGTACAAAATATACTCTAACGTGACGTAGTTAGCCCCCACTCCGTAACTTTAATGCGCTATATCTAAGTATTTTCTTGTTATTTCGACAAAACAAAAAATACGGGTCTTATATTTTTTTATTATCTAAGAGACGGACTAATTATTTTCCTTATTTTCATACCTTGTCATCATCCGTATTGTCTCATCCCTATTCATAGGGACAAAATGTAACTACAGAATAGTGATATTTATTCGTCATACATAATGCATAAATTGGATAAAATAAGGGCAGTAGTACAAAACAGGATTATTCATCATGAGTAATTGGAACTACGCTATAAATATTCCTGTTTATCGTCTTCGTTGCGTCGTTTGCTACATTTAGCGGGCATCGCTGTCGTAATCGCTAGATGTACTTCAATAACCTGTTCGTTTCCACTGATCTAACATTTTAGTCGTAACAGTTAACACTTACCTTGGGCAAAGTTAATTGTACCCAAAGTAACAAAGTTTATATTCTTTATGAATGAGAAATAGGAAAATCCCGTTCAAAGGTGTCAAAGATCCCAGCCAGAGTTAATTTCTGATGGCCTAAATCAGGGGTCAGCCACAGGCGACCTGCGAATGTCCATAACTGCTTATAGAACTTAAGATTCTGGTAGTCTGGGCCTTACGAATTTAAATAAATAAATAACCCAATATATGCCACGCTGGGCCACACAGCGCCATCTAGCCCCAATCTAAGCCGAAGCTTGTACTATATATGCTAGACAACTGATAAACTTACATAGAATTTTTTTTTGTAAATAAATTCATATTATACGAGACATGTTCATGAACACAATGCTTGTACTATGCGGGAATCGAACCCTTGGCTCAGAAGGCAGAGGACACTACCAAATGAGCCTTTGAGCCATCAAATGATGATTCAAATTTTCTAGGGGTGAGAGCCTCTAGGGGTGGGAGCCTCTAGGGATGAGAGCCTTCCGCTCCACCAACAGTCCGGTGATGATGACAAGGCCGCCCTGGCCGTCATCGTAGTAATTTTTTTTTAATGCAAGAAGCGGCAGTCGAGCACGTCTGATGCCTCATGGAAAGCAGTCGACACCGCCCATGGACACCCGCAACGCTAATCGAGTTTAGGGTCGCTGCCGGCCTTTTAAATATGAAAACGCTTGTTTCTTGAACGTTCCCAAGTCGTAGCTGTTCGGAAATACCGAGGCAAACCGAGAAATAAAAATAAATGATTAAATTGTACCTTGAGCGCAGTCTCGAGCGCCTTGACGCGCTCCATGGTGGCGCGCAGCCGCTTCTCCAGCTTGGGCAGCTCGCAGCGCAGGTCGGCGTTGTCGCGCACCAGCTGCTTGTGCACCTTCGTCAGCTGCTCCAGGTTGTTCTCCAGGAACGAGATCTTCTGCTTCTGCGCGAGCGACCCGCCCTCCTCCTCGGCTCCCTCCTCCGAGTTGGTAGACTTCTTTATCCTTGCCTGTTGGAGTTATTTGTGTTAAGAGTAATATACGTAACGAATACAATGATTCTCTCCTCCTGACCGAATTTGGGCTACAGCATCCACTCTTCAAGTAAACTGACCCAAGTATGCAGGAGATAATAAAGATTACAAGTGTGTGTGCATAAAGGTGTACTCCGATCTCCAGCGATGGAATCGCTCTCCACGACCGGAACAGGCGAATCTTTAAAATAGTTAACTATTGCAGAACAATTTGAAACCAATAGAAATCAATTTATTTGGCAGGAAAACCTGGATAATTATTTTATGAGTATATCGAAGTGAAGCCAATATAAACCTTTTTCTCAACACAATTTTGTAAGCTAAAAAGCACATTTCCATCAACAACCTCCTAAGCTAAAACTCCCCTAAGCAGTATTCAATGGGAGTCCTAAAACTACACGGTTTGACAATACTAAAATTTCAATCAAAAGAGTCTCGTAAATTTCATTACGGAGTCACATTGGCTAAGGCGTTGGTGAATATGAGCAAAAAGTCACTACTTTTGACACTTCATAGATATGAAAAACGTCGTGGAACTCACCTGTAAATCTTGTACGAATAGTTTGCGTAGGTTGTGCAATGTCTGAAGCTCCTTGGCGACGGTGTCCTCCAAGCCCTTGAGGTCGGCGCGAGCCTGTTCACGCCGCTCCACGCTTTGGCTGTTAAACGATAACCAATTGATGATTTGAAAAATATTGTGCATCTAATAAATCAAAATGATTTCTAATAAAATTTACCTGAACATAGTATGTGAGCTATCATATCCCCGTACGCACCCATCCATATACATCGCCGCCCCGTGCTTAGGCCGAAATATTTTAGAGAATGCCAACTCTCGGCAGAATGAATATGAATGGGATACGTGCGGAATAAAATGACAACTCAAAATTAAAAAGCAGAAGGCGTTACAAGACCTCGCACTACGTCTACAACGAACTTACACCGACTACATTACGTGTACGTTAACTTCGCAAAATCTCCGATTTCGTCGCTTCGTGTCAATAGTTTCAATCTAGAAATACCTGGCATCAATTTGAAGAATTTGAAGTAAATTGCTATAATACGTTTCTAGATCAAACCTAAAAGGACACGATATTGAATCGTCTAAACAGAGAACTATGATTCTATAATACTGTTTGGTTTGAGTTCTCTATTTGTACGATAGATAACCACAGACGAAGGCGACATCACTCTTCGGCTTTTCGAGTGCACATAGACTAGAGGAAGTGACGTGGACACTAGGAATAAAGTCCAATAAAAACAAGCATATAAGAGGCGGGAATATGGCACGGGATAAAAATGACTCGACATGCATCGAAACTAAAATGATGATGGCACAATATAAATAAGATCAAAAAATAAATGCTCGACTCGGAATGATATACATAATATAATGTTCCCTAACATAAATGCATTGCTTATTTCCCTTATTAATAACATTTAATCTAAAAATAGTTTTGTGACCATAATCACAAAATGGTTCCATATCACCTATTACTAATTAATATTTCGTAAATATTATATTTGTACGATATTGCGCTATAATATAATTAGAATAAATATTCACCTACGGGCAATGCAAGATAGACCTCGTAACAAGTGAGTAAGGCAATGTCCCGATCAAATAATGAAATGGTCGTCTCTTTAAATAGAAAAATATTTTAATAAAAATATTAACCGACTCTCTATACAAACACTCAAATTTATTTACAGCTCTATTTACAGGTTGAAGACAATTTGAACTTTAGGGTAACAAAGTTCTGTCCGAACCGTTTTCAAGATGTTGCGCGTATAACATCAGAATATCAAGAATAAAATAACTTGTTTAGCGACAACCTAATACTCCTAAACAACAACAACGAAAGGCAGTGTATGTTAAACGGAACAAGAAATACACCAACGTATATACAACTTGCATGTGAATTATACTATAGTTTCCTAAATTCTCTACCAACAATAAAATATTCACGACGAATATCTATGCTTTGGAATACCCCAAAATGTAACTTTACAAATACATTTCAACTACTCAAGTAGTAATATAAAACGATGATATCATTCAAAGATCATGCTCATTCAAAATACGATCACATCAACATGCTACATATTAGAAATGCTACATTATAAAACAATTTACAAGCAAAAAATTACTTGTTACTTATTCTTTTGTACATTCAGTTTATCATGTACTTCTGTTGACTAGCATCACAACACAATTATTAAAGCAAAGCTTTCAAAAATGCAACATACAATGAGAAGCGTTCTAGCTTCCCATAAAAATAAAACATGTAGATATATGTATATGTTAGCGTTATACAACTTGCTCATATAAAATTAATTATTGACTAGTACTTATTGCTTTTGATAATAAATATATAAGCTAGTTGTACCGATAAAAGCGTTATTATGTCATAGTTCTCATGCACTTCAAATAGTTGAATCGGTCTATGATAATGTGTAGTATAATCGACAATTAAATCGATAAAGGCACTGTAACTAATATTGTCTAATTGCAAGTGCATCGAGACCCATGAGTCGGTCCCTTCCGCTCCGTCATACTCCATCCACGTCACGATCGGACATGAAAAGTTAGCTCGTGGTTATTGATTGTGACCGATCGCCGAAATACTAATGTTGTATAAATTGTGTTTATTTCTAATGCCCTAAATCAGGGGTCGGTAACGGGCGGTCCAAGACCTGTCTTCTTGCGACTCGTAAATGTCTACCTTTAACTACATATTATTGTTTTTCAATGCGGCTCTTGACAGCCAAAAGGTTATTGAAGGCTGTCCTAAACAATGATTCAACTTTTTAGCTGTCATCAGCATTGTTGTAGCAAATAGTTTCCGTTTATGTATTTTATCCTGGTAGTTCATATTACGTGTTTACTTAAATCTGTTACGTTTGAAGACTATCGACTATCTATTTTATACATTGTACGTACTAAATTTTATTATGCAAGAGGCGGCAGAAAAATTTATACATAATAATGATTTCGGCGATCAGAGGGTGTTCACGAACGTATCTTTTAATGCCTAGTCGTCAGCACTACGACGAGAGTTGTGTGACAGCGGGAAGGACCGATGATAGTATCACAGAATCAAAAAGCTTAAACCAAAACGACTATCTGCGGATAGCGATGGGTGAGCAGGATCATGGTGACGGATATGAGCAGGTGGAGCTGGAGGGGGTGGATGTTGCAGGTGTGCCGGGGGGGCTTGGGGAGTGCCGAGAGCGACTTCTCCTCTTTGGGCGAGGCCCTCTCGAGGCCCATCCCGTACGGGAAGCCTAGCTTCTGTCTCTTGGGGGATATGATAAAGTCTTTAAAGTGGTCGCCTTCGTCTTTCATCAGCATTTGCTGGTTGGCGACCTCTTTCTCGGCCTTGTCGAGATTACGGCGGGGCGATCGGGACACTAACATGAGCTCCTTGAGTTTCGCCGACTTGTCGGCCTCTTCTCGTTTCAATTTCTCGTAGTCATCCTGCAGCTGCTGGCGCGCAAGGGTCAGCTCCTGGTACGTGCTGTAAACAAAATATCAACCATAAACATACCTATGTATAACATAACACATGTTAAATTATTAAAAAAAGTCTTAATCTGTATGATTTGAGTGAAATATCTATTCTCCTTTTCAGAAGTCTGAGTAAGTTTTTTAAGTGAAAAGGATAGACAAATCCGCGAGCGATTCGCACTGGCGACACAGGGGGGTTTAGTGGGTATGCCTTCGCATCTCGGAGGTGCGAGTCCCACACACCACGCTGACTTCCCCCGGCGGGCGGCGTGAAGGTGCACAATGCTTTCCCCCTGAAAAAAACATTGTTGGGGTGGTGTTGTGTGGTGGTTGTGTTGGTGTTGTGTCGTGGTTGTGTTGGTGTTGTGTGGTGGTTGTGTTGGGTGTTGTGTCGTGGTTGTGTTGGTGTTGTGTTGTGGTTGTGTTGGTGTTGTGTCGTGGTTGTGTTGGTGTCGTGTAGTGGTTGTGTTGGTGTTGTGTAGTGGTTGTGTTGGTGTTGTGTCGTGGTTGTGTTGGTGTTGTGTAGTGGTTGTGTTGGTGTTGCGTCGTGGTTGTGTTTGTGTTGTGTGTTGTGTGGTGTCGTGCGGGCACTGACTCCTTGAGCTCCTGGTGCTGGCGCTGGTTGGCGGCGAGCTCGTCGCGCAGCGCGGCCAGCTGCGTGGCGTGCGCCGCGCGCAGCTGCTCCAGCTGGGCCTCCAGCGCGCCGCGCAGCTGCGAGTCCGCGCGCTGCTCCGCCGCCGCCAGCTGCACGCGCTCCGCCGCCTGCGACAACAATACGCCTTAGCTTTAAGCTAACCACGAGGCGGTAAGCTGAACTTTGGCGATTTTAACGACAAAGTTCCCTGTCGACCAATTATAAAGCGAAAATCGCTTGGCGCCTACGCGTTTCGGTTAAAACAAGCTCAACAATCAAGGCAATCAAATGTATCTAAGCAGAGCTTTCGAGCCGCAATTGTCCCTTCCGATTTTTTCCGAATTGCCCCTGCCCCTTTGCGATTCCTTGACGATTAACAGCACCACAACTGCGTCTCTCAGCGCCAGGTATGGATATAAAGCCCTCTCGACTACCTTGACCTCTACCTGCGGTAATTGATTGCTATACTACAAAGAGTCTTCAGGCTTGATGCGCCATTTTGGAACTAATCATTTCGGCAGACACCAAGACACCTACTAAAATGAGTTCTGTGTTAATATAAAAAGATGTAAAAAAGCAGATGTGCATACCTGCAGCCTCGCGCACTCCTCGCGCAGCGCGTCGGCGGCCTCCTCGAGCTGACGCTTCTTGTTCTCGGCCTCTCGCATGGACTCGGCGAGCGACGCGCACCGCGCCTCGTGCTGCGAGATCAGCAGCCGGCATTCGCCCAGCGACCTCTCGTACTCTTCGATCTGGAAGATAATCAACTATGATTTACCAACACTCCTAATAATACACTCCTGAACCAATTTCAGCAATAACTACCAATTTTCATAGTCAAGTATGCAGGAGCTTTAAAGTGCACAAACACAGGTGCATTCTTTCGTTCCTTCATTCTTATAAAGCGGGGCTATTCACAAATGCGTTCGGAAAGGTATCAGTCGAAAATCCTAATGACGTTCATTCAAAGTTTCCGAATCCGAGCGGAAATAGGCATTGTGAGAAGCCCTGCTGATGTGAGAGAACAGGTGCATTACTACATTACAATAAATGTTTCCTTGACAATAATAAAACCCAACAATTTTTGGCCCAACTCAGAAGGCTTAGGTGCTCCAAAGTTACAAGATTCAGGGTTATTTAAAATCATTATTATAATTAATGCTGCGCTTCGTTCATCGCAAAAAAAGTTATTAGGAGCTTTGTCTGTATGTAATCAGGTATTTATAATACTAGGGGATTGGAGAGATGCCAAAATCAAAATGGTAAAAAGTTGATCCATTTTGTACATTTTTGCACTCAATAAATAGGGCAGCTACTAAAAATGAGCGAGTTTTAACGTGAGATTACTTACAGTACTGTGCGTTTAGTAAGTAAGTCACCTCACATTTGCCACCTGGCAGAATACTTTCGGATCTGATACCCGTCAGTTTAAAGTTGCGAGGGAACATACAACGCAACCATAATTTCAAGATGTCCATCGAAAATATTTACATACCTTCTGGTTAGCGTCAATGTTGGCCGACTCGAGTGAATGGCAACGTTGCACGATGTTCTTGACCTCGCTCTTCATCTTGCTGATATGCAGCCGGGCGACGGTGAACTCCTCCTCCAGTTTGCCGACGGTGTCCACATTCAGTTTGAAGTCCAGCTCGGAGCCGCCGACGGCCGCGCCGATCTCCGCGAGGTCGCGCAGCAGGTTCGTGAGCAGCTCGGCGATGCGCTTGCGCTGGTGGGCCGACAGGTCGCGCAGCTGCTGCAGCTCGGATGTAGCACTCGTCAACGCGCTCTATCGACAACATTATGCAGATAAATTTAACTGCATCTCGTCTCTAAACAAGTCAGATTCTTTCGAGAGACAGCGACGCGTTTGGACACAGTGCACGAAGCAATATTTCATAAAACGAGTCTTACACATTTTATGTCAAAACTTTACCCATTAGCAAAGCAGACTCATAAATGAAACAATAGCTATGCACCACATATAGTACACGGAACAACATTTGCGCTAAATGAGGAAACGCAATGTGTTAAAAGAATAAATGTTCATAATAAAAGGCAAATGTCACCAATTAACCATTTAGTTGTACTTAGTAAGTGAGAAAATCCAAATAACAAAAGTGTAGCTATAGAGTTCAATATTATTTTATTTCATTACTATAATATTTTTGACAAAAGGTATGATTCATTAAAGCATTTCAGTCAAATCATGAATACAGTATGTATTATTGCTTGACAACACTTATTCTTGCTTAATTACAATGTAGAAATCATTGAAGAACAGATAAACTTTTAATCTCATAGATATCAAGTGAATGTACCCACACATATAAAAGAGTTCATGACTGAATTTTTTTAACAAAGGCCTTTAAATGCTAATAGATTTCGAAAATGCTTATTGGCGTAAGCACTACAATTGCGTAGCACATCGCAGTCCACTGCTGGACATACACCTCTCCAGCTGTTCGCCACTTTGGGCAAACACCTGGAGGTTAGACCCATAACCGCCACGCTGTGCAGGCGACCCCAGGGCGTAGCTTCTCGCTCCGGTAACGCTGTAGCCCGTCATCGGCCTGTGACATTTAAGTACGCCTTCAATAGGGAATATGCATGACTTTTTTTTATGGATTTATTGAGATCTTTTGTCTTCCAGATACATAAATATCGAAGAATTTTTAAACTATCTTTTCTATTAAGCGAGTTATAAAGCGTTAAAGTTATTGATTAGACAGAGAGATCCGATGCGGTAGTTGACGTCACGTACCGTGAGCGCCGTACTAACTCCATAGAAAAATCTGTTTCGCGAGAGAGAGACGGATATATTCACTTTCAATGACTGTATCTCGCCCATTTTTCAACCAATTTTGATTTTGTTTTCACTGTTCGTAGTAGATTTTGATCTATTTTACGATAAATTAGTAAATACATGAAACTATTTTTCATGCATATTCCCTATTGTGATGGTTAGGTTAGGTTAGGTTAGGACCGTCACCGGTCGGTTGCCAGCGCCTTGTTTGTTATTCGGCAGGATGAACCACGGGCAGGCGAGTGGCTTGGAGCGAAACGATGATAGATCGCTCCCTTACATCCCATAAAAATTTAATAAACTTAAAATGTGTCTTCATTATTATTGTATTTGATGATGATGGTGGAGTAACAGAACACCCTACCTGCTTGGTCTGCAACTCCTCGGATAGCTGGTCGCACTCGCGGCTCTTGCTGTCGACCTCCTGCGACTTCTGGTCGTAGTTGACGGCGAGCTCCTCCAGCGCCTGGAGCACTTCCTTTACCTCCTCCTTGGCAGCCTCATTCTCTTGCTGGATGCGGTTCATGTCACCCTGAAGGGCTTCATAGTCGCGTCTGCAAAAAACGCAAAAATTCACATTTTATTTTAAAAAATCAGCAGGGGCGGAAATAATATGAATACATATTTGGTACTATTTCAATTTTTTACACAGAAACAAATAAAGCACTGGCATTAGTGGAAAATTCACTTACAATGAATGCGCCCTGTTATTTTATTTTGTACCTACCTACCTACTAAATTTTTATTTGTTTAGTTAAGTTGTTAAAAAAAATTATGTTTTTGAAATGGTGGCATGAGCCAGGATACATGCCACTACCCGTTATAGACCTTTAACGCGTAGTGGTGTGTTTATTGTTATACTATACATACTTAGAAATACGGAAAATTTTTATACCTAGTGCAGGCAATGAGTTCCTCCTGTTCCATCATCTGCTCCTTGAGTTTCTCAATGAGCTGCGAGTGCTGGTTGATCTCTTCGTCCTTGTCATCCAACTGTTGGTACAAAGCCTCCAGCTTGCCCTGCATCGCTGCATCTTCAACCGCACTCGACACCGCCACTGGTACAGGCTGAGAAATTAATTTATATTAAAAGACTGATATAATTAAGAAGCGAAAAGACTGCTTGAATCATGAAAAAAAGTCTACAAAGTCTGTCCTGCAATAATTTAAGCGATATACATCTATTGTTGTGCTTAATACTTACGTATTCAATAAGGTCAATTAGTTCAGAAAATATTGCCTATTTTCTGAGCTATTTGACCTGTGAAACTCATACATTATTTGAAAAATAAATTATGGATAATATTTATCATAAGAGTGCTAATACTTACAGGCACAGGTGGTTTCTCTTCAATAAATGAAGTGACCGGCGTGACTGCATCAATTTCTTGTAAATTGACTTGTTCCTCAAGTCGCACAGTCTCGCCAGATCTCCAGCGGCTAAGCTCAGCCTCCAGCTTCTCAACCTATAGAAAAATATCAAGCAAGTACCTATAGAAACACATCTGAACAATTTATTATGGTAAGTCAATAAAAATGTTTGCTTCAAATGGTTTATTATACAGAGAGTGCACTTACTTTTCCTTTGAGTCTAGCCACTTTCTCCTTTTCTCTCTCATAACGACGTTTCCATTCTTCAGCTGTGAGCTCCTCATTGACACAGACCACATTTTTGACAGTTTTAGCTCTGTTGAAAAGTAACTTTGGTTATTTTTTTTTCCAAACATATTATCTCAAATTAGCTTAAATGGATTTTACAATAATTAATTAATTATGTATTTATTTAACATTCATTTACCTTTTGCCGAAGTCGAGTGTACTCTTAGTTTCGCTTTCATTGAAGGAGGCAGGTGAACAGCAAATAACAATGGTTGTTCTGGCGTTACCGCCCAACGATTCCTGCAAGATACGCGTAAGCTTCGAGTCTCTGTACGGGATGTGTGATTTGTTGCCATCTGCTAATGCTGAGATCACATTACCCAATGCTGACAAAGACTTGTTGATATTTTTTGCTTCATCAAGCACTGTACCTTCAGCACCAGTCTTAGATACCTGCACAAAAACACAGTCCACTTTATTGAAAATGAATAAAACAATATAGCAGTGTTTTTCAATCTTTTTGACATGCAGGTTGAAAAATTGTAGGGATCCAACATAGCTAAACAAAAAGTCATTTATTGAATACTAGCCCAATGTTGTCACTGAAATCGTGTTTTTATTATCAAAAAAACCTTATCTTTTTTCTTTTGCAGGCAACCCCCCCAAGTTATGTGTTGAAGAATACTACAAAATAGAAAAACACACACCTAAATCTAAAAACAGTTTAGGTTTCAGCATATGCAAATTTGCTTTTTACCTTTTCAGAACCAGCCAAATCCACAAGATATAACTTTCCTGAGAGTTTCTTCTGATTCTCTAAATTTTCTTGTTTTACATTTATGAGGAAGACTGAATGAGATCTTGATGAATGTTCATTCATGTCTAAAATTCAAACAAATAAATAATTGAATATGTCAAAAGTGCAGAAAAAAATACATAAAATATAAATAAACAATAGGTAACATCACTTACTTGTTACAGCAATGTGTCGATTTGATTTTCCTTCCTCAATAACTTCAAACACTTCTTCTGGACTTGACACAAACCTTTCAGTAGCACCTTTTACAAATGGAACTCTGTTTTTGTCTTCATGAACACTTAGGTTCACCTTAGATACTAAAATATAATACAAAAAGTTAATGGAATGAACACTGTCAAATAAACTAAAAAATATTTCAGTAGTTCAGTGGAATATATTACCATCCAACAAGTCCCTGATTTTGTCCATATAAATTTCGAAATAAGATACCTTGATGTGAAATTCAAGGTTTTCTTCCATTGCATAGATATGATTGAAAATATCATTCACTATCCGTGGTATAATACCCTGTTTTCCTGGATCTCCTAAAATTAATAAATTCACATACAAGAATTAGTCACCAGATATATTATTAAATTGAAATTATTAGATAATTACTTATTAGGCATTTACCCACCTATGACACCTTCCATTGTATGTGTTTTTCCAGAACTTGTTTGTCCATAAGCAAATATAGTGCCGTTGTAACCTGCCAGTACATCTGATACAATGCTCTTTGCGGCTTCATTGTAAACTTTTTCTTGGGTAGCATTTGGTTTAAATACTTTGTCAAATAAGTATACTTTTCCCTTAAACAAATATATGCATAATGTAAAGCAAGTGAATAATTATCAATAAATACAACACAAATGAGTT
Organism: Conogethes punctiferalis; assembly: GCA_031163375.1. NCBI lineage: Eukaryota > Metazoa > Arthropoda > Insecta > Lepidoptera > Crambidae > Conogethes > Conogethes punctiferalis. Next base: position 14,040,708 of record CM062081.1, on the reverse strand, counting down.
CTTCTTTCCTATTTGAGGGTTACAGCAAAATATTGCTAACAGTTGTCACCAATGTCTTTTGAATAATTATGTAACTGATATTAATAAATTAAGGGACAGAAGATTTAATATTTATGATTGACTAGCTGTGCCGGCGGCGTCGCACGCGTGGATATCGGGTTTTAAAAATAACGGACTTCCATAATATGGTACCTAAATTTTAAGCTAGACCTCGAGCAATACATTAGTGAAAACCTCATTTAATTTCATGCAGTAGTATTCGCGTGATGCGCTATCAAACATACAGATAAAAAATTCTTCCGTTTTCCCAACATTATTGATTGTAGCGTGATGAAAAGTATACTATAACCTGCCCAGGAGTATGAAGATTAATTGTACCAAGTTTTGTCAAAATCCGTCCAGTAGTTACTTTTTCTATAACAAACATACAGACAGACAAAAATTTTACTGATTGCATTTTTGGCATCAGTATCGATCACTAATCATCCCCTGATAGTTATTTTGAAAATATATTCAATGTACAGAATTGTCCTCTCTACAGATTTATTATAATTATAGATAACATACAAATGACTCCTCCTAAATTAATAGCATACTTAGCTAGAATAAATGTTGATATCAGGGGCATTCCATCGAAAACAGGAAAACTACATAAATTTTAAAATTCAATTAATTATACTTATTTTATTAATATCCTATAGCCAAATAACTATATTCCATGAATCTGTACAGAAATTGAAAAAAAATATTTAAAAAATGTCACTTTTGTCTATGGAAACTTTCATTTCCCTCCAAAATTGCTTTGGGGTCAAATTTTAATTAGGTTGTCAACACTGTTTTCGGTCATTGTGACGACTATAAGAACTCGGAGCTTGTAATTTCGTGAAAACATAGAAAAAACTCAACTACTACATAAAAATATTGTGTAAAGGTAAGTTACTTTTTGTGTATTCGTTCTTTGAACAAAGTCATCTCGCATGTCCCACCAGTCACGCAAAAAGAGATAAAAGTTCTTTTTCTAACCTCAAATATGACTTTCCATATTCCGTTTTTTCCAGAAGTAACAATAAAGACGTGGTGTACTATTAAAACATATTTTAATGGTTAAAAAGTAAATTGTATGGTTTCTTTACAGTTTTAAAATAAGTCCCACCAGTCACAGTGACTGGTGGGACTTATTTTACTGGCTAAGAATCTATACTAATATTATAAATGAGAAAGTAACTCTGCCTGTCTGTCCGTCTTTCACGTCTAAACTACTGAACCGATTTGAATGAAATTTGGTACACAGATTGTCTAAAACATGAAAACCAACATAGGCTACTTTTTCATATAAAAAAAAGGGTTATAAGGGGAGACCACGCGGGGGAAGTCGCGGGTAACAGCTAGTTATTGATATGTAACGCAAGTTAGCATGCAGATTTATTATTTAACTAGCAGTGCCCGCGACTTCGTCCGCGTGGAATAGAGTTTCATCCCGTTGGAGGTAGAATTGGTCAAAATCCTTTCTTAGCGGATGTCTACGTCATAACATCTACCTGCATACCAAATTTCAGCCCGATCGGTCCAGTGGTTTAGGCTGTGCGTTGATAGATCACTATGTCAGCCAGTCAGTCAGTCACCTTTGAGTTTTATATATTTAGATTTGCGTTTTTTTGTTCAGAACTAAAACTGAATGGTTTGTGCGTTTGCATGCATGCCTGAACTGGGTGTTTGTTTGCTTGCTTTAGATGAATGCCGAAGAGAGAAAGAGGAAGTCACGAGAGATAATGAAGAAGGACCCTAATAAATGGAAGATAGCACAAGAAAAAGAAAAAGAATGGGACAGAAAACGTAGAGAAAAAAAAAACACGAGTGTGAGCAAAATTCGAACAAGAGAGAAGCTTTTAAAGAAAATTTCATTTTATTTTTTTCTTGTTCTAAACTACTGTCTTATAATGCTGATGCTTAAATTTATAAATAAATACATTGTTAACGTTAATAAAAAGAATAAAACTGAATTTAAACAACAACTATTTTCACATAATTTTGACTTGTCCCACCAGTCACAAATAGCTGTCCCACCAGTCACAAATCTGAACACATATATTTTCATTTCAGTAAAGGTCATTAGTCTACTTATTCATAAGCACGATAGTGTATTTAATATATTTTATCCCATAGAAAAAGCTAACTTGAAAATGAAGTAGTTGGGCTGAAATTCATTCGTAAGTGCATAAAGGTAGCAGAGAGGGATTTTTCAGTGTCCCACCAGTCACATGCATTCAAATGATAATTACAAAGAACTTTCAAATTATTTGGGTTTTATTTTTATGGGAACGTAATCATTAACTATCTATCTACGTCATAAAATAAATTACACCATCATATCAGTTCTAAGTACATAATTATCATTCACAGTTAGTCAAATCCTGGAGTCAAATGTCCCACCAGTCACAATGGAATGCCCCATCAATATACTGCAAGCAACTGATAAAATCAACAGGGAACACAGTCTTCAATCAAAGCTACATTTATTTATTAATCCATTTTGTAGAACATAATTTGTCTGCAGTAAAAATAAGGTTACTCAAACAAACTTTATGAATGCTCTAATATAGCCACTAACAGTGTTATGACGATGATTCAGTGTAATACAGTGTGATATCATCGCCTAAGAGCACTGATTAATACCCATTTGTATCCATCTGAAGTTTCATAATGTAAAATATTTTTTATATTTCTTGACACTGATATCAAAATTGATGATTTCTTTAGACCTCCAAACATGACCATTCCAACCTCAATAAATTTTTTAATTTATACAAGTCATTATATAGGTACTTAGTATAAATTAAAGTTAATTGGTTTATAATAAAAAAATATAAATAATATTCAAATATAAAATGAGTATGACATAGGGTAATGTAGGAGGTAATGATGTGTCTGTTTCACATGTTAAGACTACATATATTTTTATGTACCCACTATGTTGTACATAGTTTAGGCAGTGAAATCATATTGGACTTATTGTGTTGCACATATTAAACAATAAATAAAGACTTTAACTCCCAGAAGATGCTAATGTAGGTATGTAAAATAAAAATAACTTGTACAGAGTAAAAGGCAAAGGCACAAAAACTATGTCAATTGCAAAATAATAACCATTGCAACAGTTATTATGCAACAAAACACATTGCAAACAAACTACAATACATAATGACCGACTCGAAAGAAACTAAAGTTATTTCAATTCTGTAACTACCTAGAATTAATTTCAAAGCAAAATAATAATAATTTCAAAATTTTGTACAGATGGTAATCCACAAACAATGTAAACAATAAACAACATTGGACATTATTATGTATTAATTTTACAAATTTTAAATTAAGGTATAAGATTTATCTAAAAATTTTATTGTTCGTTATGATTTTTTTTGTGTGTACATAAAGCTTGCATTCGCTTTAATGTCAATTTAAAATGTACATAATTCCTTTTACATTCTTATAAAAATACAAGCAGTATTCAAGGGATACTTGGGTCAAGGTCGAGAAGATATTTGTATTGATTTTCGACAAAACAAAGACAACAGCGTCCAAATGTTCCTGAATTTGGTTAAAATCTCCAATTTTACTCGATTATAATCATAATCAACGAAGCGGAATAGAAAAGAAAGGCCATTTCGTAGCAGGTGAACAAGTCGTAATGTATTAGTCATCATGATCTAATTTAGGGTGATGATATGGGAATGCTTCAGAATTCTGGAAATTTTGTTTCAACTCACCCCTATTGAAATGCAGTTGTCATCAGGTCCTGAAGGAAATTTCACAATAAATTTAGAACCAGCCTTTTCTTCAGAGTCATTGAGTGGCCGAAATCGGCATACGACTCTAATGCTGTCTTCGGCAGCAATCTCACGATCAGCTGCCATTTTATATAACAAAATACCTTACACTAAACACCGTATAAGCAATTAAAAAATAAAACGTTCTTGGAACATAAAACCGTGCATGAAGAACTACAAAGTTAAAAATTTATGTCACTGAAAAATCTTCATGACAGCAATATCAAAATGTCGGCCATATTCATTCTTCACAGAAGAAAGGTCTGCTGAAGAGATTTTCTATTGGTCGGCCGAATACACCCAACATAATAAAAAAAATCGATCTGTTGCCAACCTAACAACAATGTCTTTTCTTAAGAATTTTTACTGCCTCGGATTCAAGTCCTTTTTAGCTTTCCCAAAAATGATTTGTATAGTGAGATACCTTTTTACCAATTCACCTTATATAAATAATATGTATGTTATATTAATGGAATGAACTTGAAAAACAAAACGCTTGGATTTCTCAACAGCTCAATTTTTATTGTAACTTTGTAACAGAGAGCCATGTCTCTATCGTCGATTTGATTTTTCACATTAAACACTAGTGACCAATGATAAATCTGACCGTAAGCAACAACCAATCAAATCACTGTACTTTGGTAAACATTTTAGATGATTGACTTGAACTGACGTATATTATATTACAGCTGTCAAGTAAGTACGAGACAGACAAGCGAATTATTTATTTAGCAGGCAGATGAGTAATCGACTAGAATTTCTGTGTTTTATTCTATTATAATTAGTCATTCATCAAGTAAAATGTGTGTTGTGCTGTGTTAAGTGACTCAATCAGTAAGTATATAATTATTACATCTAAAATTTTTCACATAACAGTAATTAATGTAGATGCACAAAATAATGTATGGTATGGCTATGGCCCTCGACCTGAATTTTTATAAGTTTCGATAAGAATCTTCATATTCCTCATAAACCCATTGTTTCTTATTGATAAACACTAAAAAGTTTTATTTATTTTGTCCCATAATAAACTTGTTCTTAATTCACATAACGATCAGAGTTTACTTAAATAATCTCGATGCTGTATGTACCTACTTATCTTGTAACTTTATTGACATTATGATTTAGAAAACTATGGCCTGTTTAGGGTTTCGTAAAATGGCAGGCATTTAGCAGCAACATGTCTAATGCTTAGCTGTATACACACCATCATATACATATACACCATCCATATTTTTGACAAGTTTTTGTCTCTATCATGGCAATAAAAATATGTAAAAATAAAATTCTATAACTTACAAAAATACCTATATTACTAAATATGCAACATTTTAAAACAACACTCATTGGGTTTACATTATTCACCAATTGAGGTAATAGTTGTGCTACAGCCACAACATTATCACAATAATTTATTAATTTTAATTATCACATTAATTAGTCAATTTAAATGTAATGTAGACATGACTTCTTGGTATCTACAGGCATTACCATTTTTCCATAGTGTAGCCGCAGCTTTACTGCTGTCCTATCACTAAAAAGCTGTTAAGCCTACAAAGTCTATTAGGCTTAACAGCTTTTTAGGGATATGAGTAGGATGGCAGTATAATGCCACCAGCCACACTTCTAATATAAATTTATTGTAGTTCAAGTTCCTTAAGGACCCTTTTATAAAAATAAACATTGTACTATATGTAAAAAAAAATAATCAATTTAACAGAATAGAAAGACTTAAATTAAACTTACAAATTACTGCCCATACAAAATAATTTTTAATGTGTACGTAATATCAATATCCAAATTTTTAAACAAGAAACCTCTAAAAAATTTTCTTGCAACAAAAATAAAAAGTTCAATCTTAATCACTCTTAACTGCGGTGTGGATGAGTTTATTTAAGACTTATTTCAATTTATCGCTTATCTATAAAAAAATTGTATTTCCCCTGATTTCAAAAATCGGAGGACACTTTTAAAAGTTCCTGCTGGACAGACCCCATACACCCTTCAACCTAGGACAAATCCTTGGAAATCAGGATGGAAGGCAGCCCTACTCTAGCTTTTTATAGATCGTCCAATCTTAAATGACATGCCCCACCACCACACAAGCAAATTGAAATTTCAAATATGGATGCAATACACATATTATTATATATGTTGTGGCCAAATTGATGAATTGATCATTTCATGAAGTGGTCAACAAATGGTAACCAAATCATTAAATGATAAACGTTTAGCGATTCGGTCACCCATTTTGGTTGCCCCTCTTCTCCCCGCTTTAAAAATTACATGATTTTTTTAAAAATTTCGCTGATTCACCCAAATTTTTAATATGCCAAAAATATGTGTTAAGTTTCAGCAGGATTCTTCATTAAAATCGCCTTTTAATTAGAACACACATTTATTACCAATAAGTCCAATCAAATACAAAATCTGAGGGTACCCAAATTATTCACCTACTCAAACTACCTACATAAACCTACACAACACCTTCCCCATAAGTTATAATCAAGATATGTAACCAAATCAAAAGTAATCATCATCAAACCAAAACTTAAACACCTAATCAAATAATTAAACCCCAATAATTTCTGCCCACTCTTCGGGCGGTGGTATAATAACTGAATCACTATCGCTGTCTGTCTCGTGGCTGGACGCCTGCTGTGCATGTTGGCTTGCTTGGTGTTCAGGGGCCCGCGTACGCAGGATCTGGTCGCTGTGCCGGCGGTGCGTCGACCCGTCCGCCGCGCGCACCTCGTACACGCTCGGCGCCGCCAGGCAAATCACCACGCCTCGCTGCCACTTATCGTTCATATTATACATTCGAAATAAAATATGATCTCCTTGTTTAAACTTTATTCTGTTCCTTTCATTCTGTCCTGCCTTCTTTTCCTCCTTTTCCGTTTCAGAATTATTGTCCAAGTCCGGGTGAAGAATTGAAAGAGCAGTCCGAAATTTTCTGCCACACATTAACTCAGCTGGAGTCTTCCCGGTGACGGTGCTCGGCACAGTACGCATTTGAAATAGGACTCTCCCCACTCGCTCTGCCCAAGACTGATCTGGCGACTGCTTTTTCAATTTTTGTTTCAATGTTTGTATTGTTCTTTCAGCCAATCCATTCGTAGCAGGATGGTATGGGGCTCCAGTGAGATGTCGTATATGGTTTCTTTGCATGAACTCTTGAAACTCTCTGCTGGTGAATGCTAAGCCATTGTCTGAAACTATAATCTCAGGTAATCCATGGTCTGCAAATATTCTACGAAGGATGTTTATGACTGTCTTGCTAGACATAGCCGGTACAATTTCCAGTATTGGCCACTTGCTGAAGGAGTCCACAATAACAAGAAATGTTTTCTCCATGAACGGGCCCATAAAATCAATATGGATTCTTGACCATGGTCTTGTCTCCGCTGGCCATGAATGTTGAGTGATAGGTGGGTTGTTCCGATTTACTTGGCACTTATCACACTGTGATATCATAGCTTCTATGTCATCATCCAGAGAAGGAAACCATAAATATGCTCTTGCAAGCATCTTTGTTTGCACCATACCACAATGACCATCATGTAATGTTTTTAATACTGTCTGTTGAAGAGACCCTGGTATTACAACCCTATTAGCAAACAGTACACATTCTTTGTTTAACGAAAGACTGTCCCTCCTTCTATAAAATGGTAGCATATCACTTTCCACATTCTTCGGCCAACCATGAAGCAAAAAGCTTTTCACTCTTTTTAAAAGTCTGTCTTTATCTGTTTCGTTTGCAATCTGCTTGGATGTGATACCCATTATATCAGTTTGCTCTAACAAGAACACATCTTCACAACCATCATAAACATCTACATCAGATTTTTTAGCTGGGGTGGGCCACCGACTCAAACTATCAGCGTTCCCCATGGCTTTTCCTGGCCGATACTGTAAGCTGTAATCAAATGTGTTCAGTGTCAATGCCCATCTCAGCATCCTTGCTGATATCAATTCAGGTATTGGTTTGTCACGCCCAAGTATTCCTAACAAGGGCTTATGATCTGTACAAATCATAAACTTGCGGCCCACCAAATACTGTCTGAATTTTTTTAAGCCAAACATTATAGCTAAAGCCTCCTTATCTATTTGGGCATAACGACGTTCATGTTCTTGTAACGTTCTTGAACCCATCATAACAGGCATTTCTGAACCATCAGGCATTATATGTACTAGCACTGCGCCGACTCCATAGTCACTGGCATCGCACTGCAATAACACATCTCTTTCCAGACTGTAATGTACCAATGTCAAATCAGATGTCAGTAATCTTTTTGCCTGCTCAAAAGCCTTCTGTTCAATTTCTGTCCATTGCCATTTAATCTTATCTTTGAGCAATTTATACAATGGGTGCAATACCGTTGTTTTATCTTTTATAAATCTTTCATAGAAATTATAAAGCCCTAAGAAAGCTTTTAAGCTTTTCTTGTCTTTAGGTGCTGGTTTCTCTGCTATCTCTGCCACTTTTTCTTTCATAGGATGTACACCTCTTTCATCTATTTCATAGCCTAAGAAAGAAACTCGTGGAGCTGTAAACACACACTTATTTTTGTTCAATTTTAGACCCATCTGATCAATTCGTTGCAAAACCAGCTTTACTCGTTTATCAATTTGTATTAGTGATGATCCACCTACGACCACATCGTCTAACAGGCAAGCTACACCTTCAATTCCAGCTAGTACCGTAGACATCAGTCTTTGGAAAATCCCAGGTGCCGCATGCACACCATATGCCAGTCTATTCATTTTCATCAATCCAAGTGGTGTATTCAGCGTTAACAGCTCCGCTGTTTCATCGTCAACAATCAGCTGATTATACGCGTGTTTTAAATCCAGTTTAGTAAAGTATTTACATCCTGATAGTTGAAAAAATGCCTCATTTGCAGTTGGAAGAGGAAAGCTGTCTACTTCACTAGACTCGTTCACAGTTTTTCTATAATCACCACAGATTCTGATTGTCCCGTCTGGCTTGGGTACCAAGCGCAAAGGTGTAGCCCACTTTGAGTGTTTCACTGGCGTTATAATTCCATCACTCATCATTCTTTTTAGCTCCTCATTGACTTTTTCTCTTAGAGGAAAGGGCACTGGCCGAGCTCTCATAAACACTGGTTTAGCATCCTTCTTCAGAGTAATGTGCACCACGGGTCCTTTATAGTCATTCATCTTGCCATCAAATAATTTCGGAAACTGTTCTATTATTTCCATCTCGGATACTGCATTAACACATACTTGTATTCCTAACGGCTCAAACCATGTTCTGCCCAAAAGCGCTGGTCCATTACCACAGCTGACTACTACTGGCAGCTCCACCCTATGTCCCTTACGCTCCACCGTGACCATGGTTTCACCTTGAACTGGTAAGCTCTCATTAGTCCATGTCATAAGTTTGGTATCACATGGTTTTAGCTCTCCAAATGCTCCTTTATGCAGCTTGTAAAGCCTGTGCGGTAATATAGAACGGGCAGCCCCCGAATCTACTTCCATTTCAATTGGCACTCCATTTATTGTCACCTCCATCATGAAGGGCTTCACTCGCTTGCCCACAGAACTGGACACAGCATATATGCCAAAATTATCTTCTACCACACACTCCGAGACGTCTGCATTGGATTCACCATCACAACACTCATTAACTTGCCACTTCTGTTGTTTTTCATTGCCACATGCCGCTTTCGTGTGGCCCTTTTTATGACATTTATAGCAGGTTGCATTCCGAAATCTACATTTAGATGAATGTCTTTTTGCACAATGCATGCATGGTTTTAGTTTGGTACTGATTATGTTCACATCCATCGGCTCGCTTGTTTCAACTGCACGGTACTCCTTAGCGACCTCACGATGGTTACTTGGTATAGACAGGTACTCTTGCTCATCAATCTTATTTGCTTGTAACGCCTCCAAGTTCAGGGCTCTCTGTGTCACACTGCTGTATGTCATGTCAGACATCTTCATTTTCAAAAGTTCTCTTCGTATACTTCCATCATGTAAACCGAGAATAATTTGTTCTACAATCCGGCGCTCAATATCTTGGAAAGCACACTTCGCACCAATTTCATGCAAAGCCGCAACAAAACTTGTAATTGATTCATTCACTTTCTGCTTTCTTTGATAAAACTTTTGAGTTTGTAAAATAGGATGCGGGGTTGACACAAAAAATTTGTCCAACAATTCAACAATTTTCTCAAATGGCACTTCACTAGTTTTTTTCGGTGATAACAATGACACAATTAGTGAGAATGCTTCTTTGCCACACTGAGACAGAAACAAAGCCCTTTTCTGTGCACTTTCCATGGGTCCAGTTGCTTCCAATGCAAAGAAAAGTTGCTCCTTATAGTTTTCCCATTTGTCCGTTTTTGGGTCAAATTTTCCAGGTAAAACTATACTTGTTATGTTTGCTACTGCCATCTTTGCGTTTATCCCGTCGCCAATGTTAAGTTTCAGCAGGATTCTTCATTAAAATCGCCTTTTAATTAGAGCACACATTTATTACCAATAAGTCCAATCAAATACAAAATCTGAGGGTACCCAAATTATTCACCTACTCAAACTACCTACATAAACCTACACAACAATATGCAATTCCAATTCTAAAAGAAAAAATAATATGCTTAACAGGAAGAAAATACTAAACACTGGCGCCTCTACCAGTAGTCAATGAAACAATTCCATGATATGATCAATTGAGATTGATTGTTTCATGAAATAGCAGTGGCTTCTAGCTGGCCCTATCGTCAAACGATTTTTTATCATTGATCTGGCCTGGGCACATCATGATATGGCCAATGGACATGAAACATTTCGTGAAATGGGCAAATTCTATGATGTGGACCACAACATATACATGCAATTATGAGTGGTCGGCTTGCATCATTCAATTTTAAAAGTACCTTCAGCATGTCTTCGGAGCCAGCTAAATAAAATATATCCTAAAACTACCCTGGTGGTCCCCCAAAAAAAGTGCAAATCAAATGAATGGTTTTTATAATGGCTTTTTAAATTTTTTTTTTTTTACAGCAAAAAGAATTAATTATGAAAGTTTACCACATAATAAAAACATAAAGCGGAAAATGTTTTGGAAAAACTTTCTTTCAACTCTCTCTTTCCCTTTCCATCAGGCGAAGGGAAGCCATTATGCCGAGCTACTATAAAAAAAAATTGGTAAATAATAAAAAAAACTTAACTTTTTTGTTTTTATGTTAATTAAAAACCATTTTCTTTCTAAACCATACTTGATTGGAAGCGCAATTGTCAGATTTGTTATTAAACTAACTAGTTTTTCTTTTGCGCGTTCACCCATAGTACGTCCACTGGTGGACAAAGGCCTCCCTCGAAACCTCGACAATATCTATTTGCGGGTGGCGTATCTGTGCGATCTTGCGACAATTCCATATCGTCTGCCTACCAAGTGGGACGTCCCCTAACAGGGGGTGTGCCACTTGCTTATTAAGTACCTACTTTTGGCTATAAACGGCTTCCTGTTCCTTCTTGCAATTCGTCCTGGCTATTTCCATTTGGACCTGCTAATACACTAAGTAATGAACATGCCTTAAGTCTTTTACGAGTCTCTTTGTTTCTGATAGGATTCTGTAGACTCTACCGAGCTGTGCTATAAAGGCTATGCTTGGCGTTTCTCTATAGTGAAGGCTTCTTCATAGCTTGCTGCGCATCCTGCACCTTGAACTTTCACATGAGGACAATAGTGACAGACCGTCTTTCAGTCCCGTAAGTTAATGACTCGAGATGGATTTCATTTTCGGACCCTTTTTTTAGTAAACCTTAGTGAGGTTCTCGAACATATTTTGTGATAGTGCTAAGGTCCTTCAGTAACTTGTTGTCCTTGTTTGTGTGCGCGTAGGTTAATTTTGTCCAATGGTGCATGAATATATGTAAATGGTCAGTTCAATCAGCGCGCACGTCAATACGTCTTATTCACATCCAATATTCTAAATAGGTATATTTAAAAAAATTAGCGATACATATGTTACTGTAAAATCTCGAATTTGTCTCTTAATGGTAAAAGCCCAAAAGATTTTACCTGAAACATTATGTTACAGTTCGCAATCTCTCGACAGTTTACAATCTCGCGAAATAAATTTTATAAATTAGCGGTGTTTACAATTTTACGGTGACATAAACTTATTACACAAAATGTTGTTTTTTTGTGGTTCCGGGCAAAGTATAATATCGGTTTGCGCTGTAGGGAAGACGTAGCAACCGGTCGGGCATTGACCTTTCCATTGCACCCCTCTACCGTTATAGTTGACTTATGGAAACTGGCTGAAAAGGTTTACGGAAACGCAATGTATTGATTGTTCGGCACATAATTACGTAAAAACTTCATCATCTGTGTACATTTTAAAATCTATGTTTATCCCTTTTATGATCTTTTCGTTCGGTAAAATTAATAAGATAAAGAACAAAAAGAAGCTTGTAAAAGAATATCCAACAGTTACCAATCTTATCGAATATTGATGTTTCCAGGGTCAAAATAACTACATTATATTTAGTCCGTATTTTAGATTATAAAAATATATTGGACACGTATTTTTCCTTATTTCATTTAAACAAAAAATAACAAAGATACAAGGCATCAAAATGGAGGAGTCTTTGTCACTTAGTGGCGAAAAAACTGCCACTCTTTGACGTCATGCGTAATTTTAACGGGCTATATCTTTGTCATTTTTGGTCTAATTTACAAATGAAAAAATACGTGTCTTTTATTTTTGAACAATCTAAAAGACGGACTATTACATTTTTTACGGCAACAGGCCTATTGTCTTGCATACCTATGATAATTAGCAATAATGTTAAGTGTCCAGGAAATCAGGATTTCTGAGTCGGACCAGAAATGCAAAATCTAAAGCAAAAGGTCTATGATATTTACGCCTGTTACATTAGGGGTGAGAGCCTTCCGCTCCCCCAACAGTCCGGTGATGATGATAAGGTAGGTCGGCCTGGCCATCATCGTAGTCATTTAGAAAAAAAAACGCCTGTTACATAACTAAAATTAGGTAAGCTCTTTTAAACAAAAATATATCCTCATGATAAAGCAGTAACGTATGCATAAATAATAAGTATTTAACATATTTGTATGGTCAACACTAACTTGTGCGAGCGGACGTACGCACCGGTACGGTGACGTAAACGATTGATTCATTCGATTACTTGGCATGCTAATGATGTAATGTGGATCGACCTACAAACTTGTGCTTTATGTTTGTAGTTACTTATGGCATCAATTTGATTCTGGCAGTAAATCCATGGGCATTCTCTAGATAGTACATAATATTATGTATAAAAAAAGATTTTGTTTCACAATCGATGCACCCGCCTACTTTGGTACCTGCTTATTTTGATATTTTTTATCATTAGAAAGTTAAGTACATTGTTTAGCAGCTCTCTCATTCCTGTAAATGTTTGCCCCTTTGTCCCAACCACCACCATTTCATTTGCATACTTTATAGGTACGTTATGTAGGTAAAACCTATAACGTTTATTGATTCTCCAATTTTTAGCTTTCAGGTTCGGACAATTTGTGTACCTAGTTCACTACTGAGTGTTTTGAGTGTCAAGGCGCTTAATGAAAACAAGTTTACCGTTGAATCCCTTTAATAGCCTTTTTAAACGATGATAGATTATATTTACGAAAACATTTTTATTGCGTTGATTTTTTATCCTCAATTTTAATATAAAAACCGACTGCTCACATTTTAGCAACTGTAATCCTTTGCTTTCAGTAGATACGCTGTAAAGCTTTACAGAAAGAAAAAATATGATTGCCTGTTGAATAGCACCCGGCGGCGCCCGGCTCGCCCTCAATACCACCCTCTTTACGACTTTTTCATTCCCTCCACTGAGAACACTCTTCAGCATTTAATATTTGAAGGTTCAATCGGTTATTAAAGTATTCTTATACTTATAAACAATATTTAATGGAAGCTCGGTAATGCTCCGAAATCGGCACGTTAATTAATCAAGCTTTATAGGGCTATCCATTTTATTATCATTAGCGGTATTCGGGTAGGTGGCCAGCCATTTCCTTACGCTACGAGTTTTATGACTCTACAAATTTCAGTTTAATGCGATTATACATACGTATTATAATCACGTGACTGAAAACTGTGGAATGCACGTGAAGATCTCAAAATTATTAACGATTCAGTTACTGGTGCTTAATTCCTCCGAGACAGACTTAAATTCGTTCATGCAGATTCAAGTTTGTTTATTAAATTACAGATTGCAATTCAGGCTGAGACCCAAGAGCATGAACAATGAACGTTATATACCCTTTCTGTCCATTATTAAGCAGGAGAAATTTATAAACAAACAGTTTCATCAGCGTTCCAACAGGAATTTAATTAAACAACTATTTGAAATAGCAATGGAGTTTTCAATATTGAACAATTATCTGTTTGGTAGCATCAAATTCAATAACTGGTCAGTATTGAAAGCCAATTATTGAGAAAGAGACTAGAGTATTAGAGTCTATTACTAGAGTCTTACTGAGTTTGAAAAATATTTTCGTTAATCATTGATTTAAGTGTGCCTAATACGAGTATTACTGACAAATATAGGTAGGTACGTTATCGTCAAGCAAGGTCTCATTTAATCGTAAGAACTCCTCCATCAGTTTCAACTTGTGATTCGTTATTGAATAGGTACGTTAGTGCAAAATTGCACTATTTACCTATTTAAAATAAATATTACACAACATGACATACCTACATTGGCCCGATCCCAAAGTAAGTAGCTTAAGCACTTGTGTTATGGGTATCAGAACAACGAAGGTACCACAAATATATACCTACTTAAATACAAATATACCTATACACCCAGACACGGGACAAACACAAACGTTATCACACGAATGTTTGTCCCGGGTGGGGATCGAATCCACGACCCTTGGTTCCGAAGGCAGGAGTCACTACCAATTGAGCCACCGATCCAGTCATGTATAAATTTATTTCGAATATCCTTGATTTACGCGTGAGTGTGAATTGTCACATTTGCCACTAAGCAATGTAAGGTCTCGTCTTCGGTTAACAGTTACGGTTTCGCGTTCGCGAATGATTGATTCCGAGAAGAAACGGTGACGGCGCGCAGCACAGCACACCCTTACCCGCGGCCCGTTCGCTGTATCACCGCTGACGAGTTATTTTCTGTTCAATTAGTCACGCGTGTATCCGGCGCGAGCGCACGTCTCGTGCGCGCTGCACTCAGTCACTCGTACGATACGATAATAAAAACGTTTCAATCATAAAAAATGCTACTTTAAAAAACGAAAGCAAGCTTTTTTGCCATTTAACCGAGGACAAGTCTTTTATGTAAGCAGTTTAATTACAGTGCTGGCTGTACGTAAAGAAGTGTAATTCAAGATTTCTCGAGTTAATGCTAAAATCAATGAGTTAACAAAAGGAAAATAAATATGACCGCGAATTGGTGAAGTCACTCAAAAATTATTACAAGAAATGTGAGTCAACCTCAACCTGAGCTTGTGACGTGAAGCAAACTGTGATATCAATGTAGAAATAATTCATTAGTGCATAGTTATCCAAACAAGTCAGTGGGAAAGTATTTAGTGTATTATGTGTTTATATGTATTATTCGTTAAACCTTATCGCTCTTTATACAAGTTTTCCTTGACAAGCTTTGGTACAAGTTTAACAAGGATTCTCTGAATTTGAAAGGTAATGTTTTTACGTGAATAATTTTATTTTATATTTTTGTAGGTAATAAGTTCTCTTTCAATTCGCTACAAATTTCGTATCTTATTTGTGTAATAAAAATATATTAGGAATTATAATTATTATACATCAGAAATAAAGTGTTGCAGGAACCTAAGACGTATATTTCATTCAAGAATCAGGTGAATCTTTAGTCTTATAGGTACTTCGTAAATGCGCCTATTTGAAATTAGGTCGCCCAAAGACGTACATAAACAGAGGCTATGAATAGTTCCAAACAGTCGTTTGAAGTTTACCTGTCTGTAGTGGTGGCACGGTGTAAAGTGTCCCTTTTAGCATTTTGTCAACATAAGCTATTCTGCGGCCGTCCCACGGGCCCGCGTGGCCTCGATTAGGCGGCGTGGGCGGCGCCCTTTCTCGCTCGCCGCCCACTGTACGCCAGTTGCTCCCGCAGGCTAGGACCGCCATGTGGTCACAAGTACCAAATAAACCGGTCTGTTACAAAATATTGTTATTATTATTAGTTACACAATATTCATGTCGAGCGAGGTGTCTGTTGTCGAACTGTCTGTATCGTATGTTTACGTAACATTACCAACATTACATGATAAGGCCACAAAGGATTTTTTCATAAACCAGCATCGACATGGGCTAGAACTTTTCTTACATAGAAATCTTAACTTATATAGATATCTTAGTTAAGCGTATCTGCTTATGACCATGCATTCTAAATCTGACCTCTAGCTTCAGGCGCTGATAAAACTGCACAGTAAAGATGGGTCACATTCACATATAAAAATTGCAATCAAATAGGTACATATTATAACTGCATTTAGGTTTCTGATACCGCATTACAAATGTTAAGCATTAAATAAATATCATTACAAATAGGCAAATATTAACTCTAATTTCTAGATAACGACTTGGAACATTAATTAAATAACCAGATTGTTTCTTCTTGTTACAGATAGATAACACTGGTACAAAATAGACTTCAAAATGTACCAATCGGCAATGCGAATGCTCATCTGGGCTTGCTTGGCGAGCGTGTGTTTTGCTCAGCGGGCCGAGCAACTCCTGGCACAGAATCCTTGCTCCAGCAAGTCCACTTGCAGCGAATGTATTCGAACGCCTAAATGCGCGTGGTGCTTCGCTTTAGACTTCAATGGGCCTCGATGCTTCAACCCCGCGATGGAGGGCGGCACGGCAGGATGTGAAGTAAAATTCGTATTTAACCCTGACAATCAGCGGTCCATCGAACGCATTTACAATAAAGAGCTGACTAGAGGTAAATCCTTACTTATAACTTGCTTTTACCCGCGACTTTCGTCTTCGCAGGATTTAAAAACTTTCACTGGCCTAATTTTAGTCTATGTGCTAACTTACTCTTTGCTGTAACTTAGCTGACACGTTTCCGTGTCTAGATCTAATGTATGATATCCTACCATTGTAAAGTTTCCATAAAATATGTTAAGTCGTTTTTGCGTGAATGAGTAATATCATAGGTTCCTGTGTTATATCTAGTTAAGTGTATTTACATAAAACGAAAGCATTTAAGCAAGATTAAAAAAAAACATATGTATTGTACTTTAATCTGAGCATGTAGGTATGTTGCCCAAAGATAGCCCAAATGATGAAACATTATAAATGTTCCTTTTAAACAATGCCACGTTCCGGTACCTACGAGTGATATTCAAGAATGCTTGCATTAGTTGCATTTATCCTTAATTAATTTTAAATACTTTTTAATCTTCTACCTACTTCAGTTTGTATATCTGGTTTCAGCACAAGGCCGTATGAGCTCGTCGTCTTCATACGAAGAGTCGATGAGCGCCTCGGGTAGCAGCTCGGCCGCAGGTGCAGCGGGGGGAAGCTTCGGCGCGGGCGCAGCGGCCGGCAGCAATCTTGTGCAAATTAAGCCACAGAGGGTTAAACTGCAGTTACGACAGAGTGAGTTTTAGTAATGGCACCTGCATACAACTGCATCTATTCTTTGAGCTTTCTATGAGATCACTTTGGAATAGACTTCTTCTGCTGATAAGACTCAAAATAAGCAAAAGAGCTGTAGTTTCGTTTCATATTGTCGCATTATACTTTAAATTCATAGATTTAATAGACTCAATCTCAGCACTTTGCTTTACGCTAACGAAAAAATACTTAATGCCTTTACAAATACTAAAGACTACTAAAGGAAAGGTGTTATTTGTCGGAGAAGGACCTTATTAAGGCTATTTAGATTCCGAGTCAAGTATCTTGTCGTGGGTTCGCGTGACCGTGTGCGATAAATCTAATGACACTGCGAATGGCTGTAGGTAGGTACTCAAATGTAAGTTGTCGACGGCCAATCTTGCAGATTAAATAATCGCCCTAACATTGTATTTTTAACGTTTTCTACCGTATTTACGTTTTGCTTCTTTGATACATATTGTTTTTTGTTCTTAGGGAAATAATTTATTCTGTATCTACGTACCTACTATAGAAACTGAGTTATTTAGAAACACACACTATGTTTCTACTCTACTGAATGATTTAAATATTTACCTTATTACATTACTTTGCAGATGAAGTGCAAGAGTTGACGTTTTCATATTCTCAAGCGCAAGACTACCCGGTAGATCTTTACTACCTCATGGACCTGAGTAGATCTATGATGAACGACAAAGAAAAACTCAGTACGCTCGGCAGCTTATTATCGAGCACTATGAGGAATATCACATCCAAATTTAGAATTGGTTTTGGTTCCTTCGTAGATAAACTAGTCATGCCCTATGTTTCTACTGTTCCGAAAAAGTGAGTAAAATACCTTATTTAAACAATTGAATAATGTAGGCACAAGTATGAAGCTTTTATATTCTGTAAATATAGCGCTGCGTCGTGTGAATCACATTTATATTTTTAAAAAAAATCTACTTATATAAAATAAATATATTTTTTTAGTATTAAAGCTTCACATTGAATGCCTGTAATTGAGTTGACACTTAGTTCGAATTTAATTTAAGCAAAAAATGTAATGTTACAGTGTAAACTTGTTGGTTGTTCTAAATAAATAAATATGATAGACATAATGAGTAATGCCCTCCTTTTGAATCACACAGTCAAATGATAAGCCTTGACTTTTGTTTTTCCATTGACCCTATCACAATAAAGCTGTTTGGGATTTTTAGGATGGCATCAATATTTCCGATCTTATATGATACTTTTATCGTTATTTCACAAAAAAATAATAATACCTATCTAATCATATTTTTTTTCAGTTTGATATCACCGTGTGATCAATGTGCAGCGCCTTACGGCTACAAGAACCAGATGTCGCTCAGTACCGATACAGACTCGTTTGATGTAAGTTTAATAAACATCATTATAAGATTTCTAATTTATATAAAATCTTATTACTTGTATTAAATCAAAATAATAAGCGTAGTTTAGTTAGCATGTTGAGTTTAAACCTGTGTTATTTTGAAAAATTTAAATACGTACTTTAGAGTCGTAAGGCCCAGAATTTGTAAAGGCAATAAAACAATGGGATTTGGATCACATGAGGACATTGGGAGTAACGAGTTAAATATTGGTAATTGTCGATAAGGTTATTATTTGCGCGGGTATTTTATTTGTCCCATTGTCTACATAATTCTGTCCTGCTACACATTACCGTAAAATATACATTTGTTTGCGTTTTCCTTCATACAACGATAGATAAGTAAGTATATTTATATAGTATGCTGTATAATATAGATTTATGTAAATCCCTGTCATTTTACCATATTTTTTTATTACCTACTAAGGAAACGTTTGGCCATTATCTCAACTGATGTTAATATGTAGATGTCGCAGTCATCTGATTGAATCTCCTATTCAATTGAATGACTAGTGCGTTCATTGAATGACGCCATTTAATAGAATGAATGTTGACTAAGCACGCGTCACTTAACGTCCAACTAGGTAGCGGATTGAAATAAAGCTCTTTGAACAGAGTGGACGTAAAAGCAGTCAAGTGATTGTAATTTAGTTCATTTTTTTCCCGCGCGGCGTTAGTAGTCACCAAAACAAATATGGCGTCGAACATGATCACCTGAGTGTTGATATTTTTTGATTAGATTTACTTTAGACTGACTTATCTATATACCTACTTATAATAAATCTGTAGAGAAGTCAATTCTGTACATGAAATATATTTTCAAAATAACTATCAGGGGGTGATTAGTGATCGATACTGATGCCAAAAATGCAATCAGTAAAATTTTTGTCTGTCTGTATGTTCGTTATAGAAAAAAAACTACTGGACGGATTTTGACGAAACTTGGTACAATTATTCTTCATACTCCTGGGCAGGTTATAGTATACTTTTCATCACGCTACCATCAATAGGAGCAGAGCAGTGACGGGAAGTGTTGGGAAAACGGGAGAAATTTTTATCTGTATGTTTGATCGCGCATCACGCGAAAACTACTGCATGGAATTAAATGCGGTTTTCACTAATGTATAGCTACAAGTCTAACTTATTAGACGAACTTATTTTTTAAACCCGATATACACGCGTGCGACGCCGCCTGCACAGCTAGTACGTAATAAAATAGTGTGACAGCATGGATTTACCTATTAATACGCCGCCTCCGGATACTTTTAAAGAAAAATTAAAAACTAAACACTAAACATTGAACAGTCGGCTTTTACCCATTCAACTCCTATGCTAAAATGACGTTCAGTCAAGTCGTTGAACGTTTCATTCAATAACTTGACGAGTTCTCCTTTAGGCATTCAATTAACTGTCGTCATTCAATGAACGCGCTAGTCATTCAATTGAATAGCAGATTCAACCAGATGACTGCGACATAGACACGGCCTCGGATGGAGCACGCTTAGTAAGATATCAGATAGAGTTTCTTTACTCTAGCTGGAACTGTGGAACGCTGGAAATTGTGTTCGACCGTGCTGACCGTTCAGCGTAGATATATCTAATATATAAACGCATGTAGTGCAACACTGATAATTTTCTGTGCGCGTATCGCTACGTCCGTGCTGACGGAAATCGTCAGTCGGTCTCGTAGGTCTGTATGTTTTATGTAGGTATAGTGCTTCGCTAACAGAGCGAGCGTGCGTCTTTATGTATAATCGTATGCAAAAGATTTTCATCTCTCTTGTTAACTGTACATACGCATGACAGTTAGTATGCTGACGCACTGTAGATTGTAAAAATGCATTTTTTTTTACAATCTATCCGCGCCGATAGTCAAGACGGACTATCAGCTCCGATCATCGGCTAAGAACTATCTCCAGACTTAGAGCTTCAAATTATACCATTTAGGATATACTTCAACAGGCAGCGAATTTCTCATCTTGACCTACTCGAAATCAACCTCCAACTCGTTATTTACGTATTGCTTCTCATTTTGTGTTATAGAAAGCCGTAGCGCAAGCGGACGTATCCGGCAACTTGGACGCCCCAGAGGGCGGGTTCGACGCCATCATGCAAGCCGTGGTGTGCAAGCAGCAGATCGGCTGGCGCGACCAGGCCCGTCGGCTGCTCGTCTTCTCGACAGACGCAGGATTCCATTACGCTGGAGATGGCAAGGTGACCCATTTTGCATAATTTTACCTCTCTTCGCTGAGCGGTGATGGTATTTGAAGGTAGTTATGTAGGGTGTTTTCGTGTTACAAAGATATTTGTATACCTTCACATGACCCCTTAAACATGGTTTCAAAGGCCACTGTGGTTTATTGGAGAGGGAACCTGGTAAGGTTGCAGGCACGGGAGACATATTATCCACTTTACTAGCGGTCTACTACTAATACAACTATTGTAGTTATTTGCAATAAAACCACATTTCGCAAGATTCCCAAGACCATATTCAATATTCACTTTGTTAAAGTGAGATATATTGAGTCACATGTCACATAGCATGGACCTAAGTTACTAATAGCCTAAACCACACAATACCGCGGAATTCAGTTCTATATGCTTATTTCTTCTTAATATGTAATTTGAATTATTGTTTCAGCTCGGTGGAATTGTGCAGCCTAACGACGGCGAATGTCATATGGAAAACAATGTCTATACATATTCTACTCGTCAAGACTATCCTAGCATTTCACAAATTAACCTCAAGGTAAATATTTGATACTAGCTGCTGCTCGCGGCTCTGCCCGCGTGAATGTTCGTATAAAACATAGCCTATATGTTAATCTGATGTACAAACTATATTCCTGTAAAGTTTCATTAAAATCCGTTCAGTAGTTTTTGCGTGAAAGTGGAACAAACATCCATCCATCTATCCAAACAAACTTTCGCGTTTATAATATTAGTAGGATCTTATAGCTTACAGTGCAGTTTTTAGTTGCAGAGAAACTAAATTATAGAAAAGTATTGTCTCCAAAGACTCCTCTAACATAGGCCAATACAGTTAATAAGAAAATAAAACTTCAGTTACTATAACAGTTCTATACTTTTGATTAACCTTTCTATCTATAAAGTCTTAAATAACTTTCATCACCATCATCAGCCCAAATAACTTTATTATTATTGAATTAAATGCATAACACATCTCTATGTTCTCTCTCACATCTCACATCTCTCTCATTTTAATACCATTTTATTAAAAGCTGCAATAAATAACTATTATACTTTATGATTATAGAAATGAGTTGATAAATCGTAACCATTAGGCTGATTGTTCAAATAAGTGGAATGAGGTGACGCAGCTGCATCGGTCTGCTGCAGTTGATAGGCAGCCTTAGCATCGTGTGTACAACTAATTTTGTTACGTCTGCCAGGTGAAACAACAAGCCATAAACGTGATATTCGCGGTAACCCAAGAGCAGATCGGCGTGTACGAAGAGCTGAGCAAACACATCGAAGGCTCGAGCAGCGGCGTTCTCAGCGAGGACTCCGGCAACGTGGTCGAGCTTGTGAGGGACCAGTACAATGTAAGTAGTAGTAGTTTTAGTACTTTAGTTTTAAACATTTTTCTGTCCCCATGAAAAAACAATACAGTCGCTTACAAAGAGAAATTTACAAAAGTGTGGATACTTTGAGAATCCGTCGAGTGGGTAACAGAATAATACCAGTATACCATAAAGGTAACACCAGGCTACTGCGTATTAACAGGGACACACCTAGGTATACTTACGTAATAATATTTTCATACAAAACCATATAATGTCTTAGTCTATCATAGAATGCTTAGTTACTTATGTTACATACTTTAATTTTCAATTATAGCTCATCATTAGGCGTCTAACATAATTTGAACACTCAATCGGTAATGAAGATCGCTTATGTATGAATATGTGTGCGAACTTATTTTATTAAGAGATGCTACCATAAAGATATTATCCAGAACACTTCGGAAACATGTTATTCGATCTAGGAACAATGACTATGCATGGAACTCGGGCTAAAATAAAAACTGAGTTACACTACATCTTATTCATATTGTTAACTAGCTGTGCCAGCGACTTCGTCCGCGTGGAATAGCTTCTTGGATAGTGATTTTAATGACCCCCAGTGCCTGGCAGCTGGCAGCGGCGCGGCGCAGAACTCGGCGCGCTTTATATACCCGCGCAAACGTACAGCAGGCTCGACGTAATTAGTTAAATCGGCGTAACTTTTTTATTTATGGACCGATTAACATGAAACAAACACTAAATGTTAAGGGAAGCTTCCAGCAATATATTAGTGAAAACCGCATCTTAATCGGATACGCGGTTTCTGAGATTAGCGTGCACAAACATACAGACAAACAGACAAACAGACAAACAGACAAACCGACAAACAGACAAAATTTCCAAAAATCATTGTTTTGGGTACTATTGCATTAATAAAGGCCTCCCATAATATTTTTTCACAAATATCTTCCATGTACAGACAGCGATTCGTTACATTTTTATTATATGTATAGATAGATTCATTTTACACAAGTGTGAGTGAAACAAAACGACGCTATTTGTTCTTATTCTTTCTGAACGTGTCACAAGAACGAAAGAAAATTATACGTCAAATGGTCACCTTTGGTCTCCATTATTACTAACAAACTCAACAAACTGGCCTGAAACGAAACTAGTGACAACCTTCGAAATTTCGAAACGTCTTTTCTATGCCTCTCCTTCTCTAATATATCAGCAGCATCCATAAGTCAGAGTGAACCAAATATATTGAGTTATGTTGTTATTTTAGCCCGACTTCCATGCTTTGTCATTGTTCCTAGTTATTCGATAATGATATTTGTGCTTTGTCACTGTCATACTGTCAGATGTCAAAAGGACAAAACATAGATATCGAATTCGACTATGTTTGCATAGTGTTCTGGATAGGGGGATAGATGTGGTTCTACTTCTGAACGCGTAAGGGAGGATCAATGGAGAATAAGAACTATATTTAAACAAGTTGGAAAATTGGTTGCATCTTAGATGAATAAGACAATAACAAATATGTAGTTATCGCCACCATACCTTCCCTTTCATCTATTTTAATGTAAAGGAATATGTATTCTATACAACTGTTATCCACAATTTTACATCTTCTGAATGTATGTATGTGCATTGTGCAGTCTATCGATTCTTATTTCGTCTGTGTTTGTAATTTATTGCAGAAAATTACGTCTACTGTGGAGATGAAAGATAACGCGAGCGACAATCTGCAAATTTTGTATTACTCATCGTGCAAAACCGGCAAGGACCCCGTGCAGACTAACAAGTGTGACGGACTTAAGGTAAATTGTGTCACTTTGATGTCAGTACCTAAATAGTATCGTATAGTTTCAAAAAAAGGTACCTAAATAGTTTAGTAGATGATTGTTAAGTAGATAGAAGTCTGCATATAATGTACTTACATAGAAAAGCTTAGATAAAAAGAAAAGTGCATACTTATAGGCAGGTAGGTACTAAAGCTGTGTGCGACTCACATACCACTTTTTATTTATTTGACTGTCTCGTTGGACTAGTAGTAGAAAGATAAAGGCCGGTCGGTGCAAAGACCCCATGCAGACAAACAAGTGTGACTGACTTAAGGTAAATTGTGGTGATGATGTAATATGTAATGTTCAAGTATATTTACCATAATTAGCAATTTGTGCCACATGAATCATGATGTCCATTGTGTTGTTTATTAGGGTCAAGGAGTACCATTACTTAATCCCTTAGGTTTTAAAGGTCTTTTGCCATCTCTAAAACCTAAAGACTGTGTGTGTGAACCCTAGGTCTAAAAACGAAAATATCAAGTATCATTTGGTAGATTGGTGATTATTTTGCAATATTTACAGGTTGGCGATGTGGTCGAATTTACGGCCGAGATCACTCTCAGGGAGTGCCCCAAAGATCGCAAAAATTGGAAGCAAGAGATCCAAATTTACCCCGTGGGTGTCTCGGAGACGCTGACCGTGGAAGTTGAAATGATTTGTGATTGTCCGTGCGAGCGCCCTGGAAACCCGGTAAGTTAAAAGAAACCTATTCCTTCGTCTAGAATTTTATTAGGACTGCGCGAAGGAATCAAATTGAAATTAACATTAGATAATAATGTCTAATGTTGTCCTTTATAACTGCTAAAAATTAAGGTTTATAAAGTCTTCATGCGTTATTCCAAAGCCTTATATTTCACAAGGGTAACGAAACCATTTAAGCTCAGTAAAATCCGTAGCGTTTGTGTGTGCGTTTAAAGCAATGGTAAAAGTAGTTATTCGCATGAATAAGCACATAATGAGGTAACCGGTTGTTATGTTCGTGTGCACAGGCGTACAACAACAGCCCGCTGGTGTGCAGCGGGTCGGGCGTGTCGGCGTGCGGCGTGTGCCTGTGCAACCCGGGCCGCTTCGGCAAGGCCTGCGAGTGCTCCGCGGCCGGCGGCACCTCGCTGGCGCAGGAGCGCGGCTGCCGACCTGCGCACGCGCCCGCCAACGCCACGCTGTGCTCCGGCCGCGGCACCTGCAACTGCGGCGTCTGCGACTGCAACAAGATGCCGGACCCCACCAAGGTAGCTATGTGTGCCGTGTACATAGCGTCGCTGCGCAGGAGCGCGGCTGCCGACCTGCGCACGCGCCCGCCAACGCCACGCTCTGCTCCGGCCGCGGCACCTGCAACTGCGGCGTCTGCGACTGCAACAAGATGCCGGACCCCACCAAGGTAGCTATGTGTGCCGTGTACATAGCGTCGCTGCGCAGGAGCGCGGCTGCCGACCTGCGCACGCGCCCGCCAACGCCACGCTGTGCTCCGGCCGCGGCACCTGCAACTGCGGCGTCTGCGACTGCAACAAGATGCCGGACCCCACCAAGGTAGCTATGTGTGCCGTGTACATAGCGTCGCTGCGCAGGAGCGCGGCTGCCGACCTGCGCACGCGCCCGCCAACGCCACGCTGTGCTCCGGCCGCGGCACCTGCAACTGCGGCGTCTGCGACTGCAACAAGATGCCGGACCCCACCAAGGTAGCTATGTGTGCCGTGTACATAGCGTCGCTGCGCAGGAGCGCGGCTGCCGACCTGCGCACGCGCCCGCCAACGCCACGCTGTGCTCCGGCCGCGGCACCTGCAACTGCGGCGTCTGCGACTGCAACAAGATGCCGGACCCCACCAAGGTAGCTATGTGTGCCGTGTACATAGCGTCGCTGCGCAGGAGCGCGGCTGCCGACCTGCGCACGCGCCCGCCAACGCCACGCTGTGCTCCGGCCGCGGCACCTGCAACTGCGGCGTCTGCGACTGCAACAAGATGCCGGACCCCACCAAGGTAGCTATGTGTGCCGTGTACATAGCGTCGCTGCGCAGGAGCGCGGCTGCCGACCTGCGCACGCGCCCGCCAACGCCACGCTGTGCTCCGGCCGCGGCACCTGCAACTGCGGCGTCTGCGACTGCAACAAGATGCCGGACCCCACCAAGGTAGCTATGTGTGCCGTGTACATAGCGTCGCTGCGCAGGAGCGCGGCTGCCGACCTGCGCACGCGCCCGCCAACGCCACGCTGTGCTCCGGCCGCGGCACCTGCAACTGCGGCGTCTGCGACTGCAACAAGATGCCGGACCCCACCAAGGTAGCTATGTGTGCCGTGTACATAGCGTCGCTGCGCAGGAGCGCGGCTGCCGACCTGCGCACGCGCCCGCCAACGCCACGCTCTGCTCCGGCCGCGGCACCTGCAACTGCGGCGTCTGCGACTGCAACAAGATGCCGGACCCCACCAAGGTAGCTATGTGTGCCGTGTACATAGCGTCGCTGCGCAGGAGCGCGGCTGCCGACCTGCGCACGCGCCCGCCAACGCCACGCTGTGCTCCGGCCGCGGCACCTGCAACTGCGGCGTCTGCGACTGCAACAAGATGCCGGACCCCACCAAGGTAGCTATGTGTGCCGTGTACATAGCGTCGCTGCGCAGGAGCGCGGCTGCCGACCTGCGCACGCGCCCGCCAACGCCACGCTGTGCTCCGGCCGCGGCACCTGCAACTGCGGCGTCTGCGACTGCAACAAGATGCCGGACCCCACCAAGGTAGCTATGTGTGCCGTGTACATAGCGTCGCTGCGCAGGAGCGCGGCTGCCGACCTGCGCACGCGCCCGCCAACGCCACGCTCTGCTCCGGCCGCGGCACCTGCAACTGCGGCGTCTGCGACTGCAACAAGATGCCGGACCCCACCAAGGTAGCTATGTGTGCCGTGTACATAGCGTCGCTGCGCAGGAGCGCGGCTGCCGACCTGCGCACGCGCCCGCCAACGCCACGCTGTGCTCCGGCCGCGGCACCTGCAACTGCGGCGTCTGCGACTGCAACAAGATGCCGGACCCCACCAAGGTAGCTATGTGTGCCGTGTACATAGCGTCGCTGCGCAGGAGCGCGGCTGCCGACCTGCGCACGCGCCCGCCAACGCCACGCTGTGCTCCGGCCGCGGCACCTGCAACTGCGGCGTCTGCGACTGCAACAAGATGCCGGACCCCACCAAGGTAGCTATGTGTGCCGTGTACATAGCGTCGCTGCGCAGGAGCGCGGCTGCCGACCTGCGCACGCGCCCGCCAACGCCACGCTGTGCTCCGGCCGCGGCACCTGCAACTGCGGCGTCTGCGACTGCAACAAGATGCCGGACCCCACCAAGGTAGCTATGTGTGCCGTGTACATAGCGTCGCTGCGCAGGAGCGCGGCTGCCGACCTGCGCACGCGCCCGCCAACGCCACGCTGTGCTCCGGCCGCGGCACCTGCAACTGCGGCGTCTGCGACTGCAACAAGATGCCGGACCCCACCAAGGTAGCTATGTGTGCCGTGTACATAGCGTCGCTGCGCAGGAGCGCGGCTGCCGACCTGCGCACGCGCCCGCCAACGCCACGCTGTCCGCACACCGCGACACAAGCAGGGAACCACCAAAAACGCGATACCACATCGATACGGTAGCGAAATCGCCGAT
This sequence comes from Conogethes punctiferalis, assembly GCA_031163375.1. Lineage (NCBI taxonomy): Eukaryota > Metazoa > Arthropoda > Insecta > Lepidoptera > Crambidae > Conogethes > Conogethes punctiferalis. The sequence goes on along the minus strand of CM062081.1, from coordinate 14,012,826 downwards.
CGTCTACGCTAGTACAACGTGAACAATCGACTTTGGTATACATACACATAACTTTTGACTTCTCATATTCCGTATCTATAACTGAAAGAAAGAATAAAACATTTCGTTGGCCTACAGGTGATATCCGGTCCGTTCTGCGAGTGCGACAACTTCACGTGCGACATGAACAAGGGCCTGCTGTGCTCGGGACCGGACCACGGCGAGTGCGTGTGCGGCAAGTGCAGCTGCACGCCGCAGTACAGCGGCGCCGTCTGCGAGTGCCTCAAGGACGTGACGCCCTGCCGCTCGCCCGGTAAGCAAGCTCTGACGTCACACATGTAGTATGGTGCGGTACCCGGAGCAATAAAAAGAGTAGACGGCCTGAGCTTACAGTGCACTGTGCGAAGAAGTGCAGCTGCACGCCGCAGTACAGCGGCGCCGTCTGCGAGTGCCTCAAGGACGTGACGCCCTGCCGCTCGCCCGGTAAGCAAGCTCTGACGTCACATGTGTAGTATGGTGCGGTACCCGGAGCAATAAAAAGAGTAGACGGCCTGAGCTACAGTGCACTGTGCGAAGAAGTGCAGCTGCACGTCGCAGTACAGCGGCGCCGTCTGCGAGTGCCTCAAGGACGTGACGCCCTGCCGCTCGCCCGGTAAGCAAGCTCTGACGTCACACGTGTAGTATGGTGCGGTACCCGGAGCAATAAAAAGAGTAGACGGCCTGAGCTACAGTGCACTGTGCGAAGAAGTGCAGCTGCACGCCGCAGTACAGCGGCGCCGTCTGCGAGTGCCTCAAGGACGTGACGCCCTGCCGTTCGCCCGGTAAGCAAGCTCTGACGTCACACGAGTAGTAAGGTGCGGTGCACGGTGCAATACAAATAGAAGGCTCGAGCTACTGTGCACTGTGATACCCAACTAGGACTTGAAGTCATTTTACCGTCTTTCGTACACATTACGTATTAGATTGCTCTTGTAGCTTCCGGTGTTCGTACGTGCACACAGTTATGTTTTCAATTATTTAACAGTGCGCTATCTGCCGTTAAGGTCAGTGTCCAGCCAAAATGCCAACGTCGTATTTAGGGTAGCTACAACTGTTACCAGCTGATTATGTAGGTAGATTTTGAGTACATCCTTTTAAATATAGTTATTTACATTTTGTGCAAGATAGATAAACTACAAAAATACGAGACTAGACAGTTGTGCTTTTAGCTGGCAGATGGACATAAAGGAGGCAGTGTCACTAATGACATCTCTTCACCCGCTTTAAATCACACGTATTGTTTCAAAATTATAGTTACAACATCTCCTCTTCTTTTTCAACGTGCGACGTGCCATATAAGCGTCACCGACGTTCAAAGGGTTAATAATGGTAAATAGTAAACAACGAAAACCCTTCTTTTGTGTGCAGAGAACGGTGAGATATGCAGCGGCAACGGCGTGTGCAAGTGCGGCCAGTGCGTGTGCAACGTCGACAACGACCGACACTACTCCGGCAGATACTGCGACAAGTGTCCCGTGAGTTATTGTAACACATTGTAATCTAGGGCCTTTATGAAAAAAAGAAGTATAAGTCGTTTTTTTAGCATTAGGGTAAATACAGAAACAGTGCCAGGAAAACATTTTCTATTGACGTGATGCGACCACGTATGAATACGTCCACTTTAAAAAATTTATATTGTAGGACGTATTTGAACACTGCCATGCACTTTTACGGCCATTCGAAACAGCTCGATGACGACATCTCTGTACTTACAGAAGTCACAGACCGATGTTTTTGACCTAAATTACATATTTTTTGTCATTTACACAAACCTTGTCCTAACAATAATGAATACTTAAAACTCAGAATCAACCAAGTTGGTGCAGTCGTTCGAAAGCTCTTCGCAACAATGAAAAAAATGGATCCGAGATCGAATTTTTTCATTTAATATTACAAATTTGTTTACAGACTTGTCCTGGCAAGTGCGGCGAGTTCAAGGACTGCGTGCAGTGCGAGGCGCACCGTCGCGGGCCGCTGTACCGCGCCGACGCGCCCGACGCGCCCTGCAGCGAGTGCCTGCTGCGCCCCGTCATCGTCGAGGGCAAGCTCGAGGGTGAGCCGCACGCACGCGCACTTACACACACACACACACACACACACACACACCCATACACACACACACATACTCATGCAGAAACACGATATCACACATACAGCAAAAACCAATAAAAATGTACAATTCCTACTGACCCCGTTGACCATTGGCAATCGCCGGTGTTGGCAGAGGATGAGTACCAATTGGATTAACAGAAAACCGAATCAGTATTGTTTTAAATATTTGTGTTTATTTGGCATGTACGTACATATTATATTTCTCATTTTGTCTGTACGCTGTAATTTCAACTCAATTGTTTTTGTTGCAGCTAACGAATCATTAAATGAGCATTTGTGCAGTTTCTACGACGACGAAGACTGTCTGTATGTGTATGTGTACTCGTACGATGAGAACCAACACCTGCGCATACGAGCGCAGAAAGATAGGGAGTGTCCGAAAAAGGTTGGTTTTGCTGCCTCTTTGCCACATTACACATTAATAAGTAGGAGTGAGTTTGACACACTCTTTCTTGTATAGAAGTTTAAATGTAAGTTAAGATTAGACTTTACTATAATATATAGTTCAAGGTGCTAATAATTCAATTGTAAAAGTAATCGATATTTTTTTACTCCTCTCCGCTTCTCCGGTCTCATTTCTATGACTTGAAATGTGACGTCAGGAACTTAAGGATCCTTCCCGTAATATATGGATGACCCTAGAGTATATTTGGATAACTAGAATTTACTTTAAATCCCTTCTCTGATACCGTAACGTAATTATACTAGCGACCTGCCCTCGTTTCGCGTCGGGTGTTTCAGATAACAAAAAAAAAAAACTAAATATAGCCTATGTTACTCAGTGATAATGTAGCTTTCTAATAAAAAAGAATTATTAAAATCGGCCCAGTACTTTTGAGTTTATTCGTTACATACAAAATACGAATCTTTCCTCTTTATAATATTAGTGTAGATAATACATGTTATAAATTCCCCGTACAGGTGTTCATCCTCGGAATAGTGCTAGGCGTGATCGCGGCCATCGTGCTCGTGGGCCTGGCGCTGCTCATGCTCTGGAAGATGGTCACCACCATCCACGACCGGCGCGAGTTCGCCCGCTTCGAGAAGGAGCGCATGATGGCCAAATGGGACACGGTAAGAGTGGTTCTATTTTCGATGAATTATATATGTCATCGTGAAATTGTAAATACCGTTAGATCCATCTTGCGAGATTGTAAACTGTCGAAGGATTGTGAATTGTAACATAATTCTTACATTTTAACTATCATTAACTATTATTTTTGTGTAGATTTTGGTCGATCAAAGTGGAACTGTTGATAATTTAACGCGTAACAGATTTTTATTTAAAAATTTCACATCGATCGATTACAGTCTGTGACCGAATAAAAGTTATAATGTAAGCATTATTTTACAGTCCACAATATTTCGACAGTTTACAATCTCGCCAGATAGATCATAATCTAACGGTATTTACAATTTTACGGTGACATGTAAGAGCCTTAATTTTATTTCCCTAGAACAATGGTTATACGGCCACCAGTCGGTTGCCAGAGCCTCGTTTGTTGTACAGCAGGATGCACCACGGGCAGTGGTGGTGGCACGCATAACCGTCACGATCAAAGGCACAGTCAAATACCACATGCCGATGTCGATGATGTTCGAAATATGCCCCGCGATCGTCATACCCGCCTGCCCAGCGTGGCGATTATGAGTAAAGCCAGGGGTTTACCCTAAGTGGCGAACTACTGAAAAGGTCTATGTCCAGCAGTGGACTGCAATAGGCTGATGATGATGAACGATGAGAATGATGATATGCGATGGGACATAGACATAATTTTGTTGCAACTACGCAACACTTGCGTAGCGTGCGAGTTTGACAGCAATGCATACATATCGCTTAACTACAACTAGCGCTAGAAAATACATTCTGAACGCGTATTGGATTGAAACTCCCTGATGTGTTCAAATTTGAAGTGTTCGCTGATTGAACTGATGTTTTGCATAACCTAACCATGCACATCAGTACTAGATTGAGTCACGAGTTTAGCGCAAACTGTCATTATAGATTGACAAAGCGCCTGCATTACCATTTCCTCTGGTATTTATATAGTATACATACATATATTATACTATACACAGATCTTAACATGTAAAGGGACAGTCTGTCATATACGAGTATAATTATTGTCATAAACACTATGGTGACTCATTTGTTTACCACAATTGAATGTCATTCGTATCAAATTTCTCGTATATAGGTAGTTCAGATGCATTTGGGACGCTATGGTTCTATCGGCCGTGTAGTTGATTTGATAAAATGCTCCTAAGTCTCGTATAAATCTTGTGCATGTCTCCTATAGTGGTTCCCTGTGGGGCAATATAATATTGTTTACTGCCAACTCACACAATATTTTTATATTCCGACAGGGAGAGAATCCGATATACAAGCAGGCGACATCGACTTTCAAGAATCCTACCTACGCTGGAAAATAAAATCTGTAGAAGTCACTTTGGAATTATCATCGAAATTAACGATGTCGAGTTGGTTGAGTCGTTTTCACTAATCGTTTGCATTTTATATATAAAAATAATTGACTAGCATTTTAACTGTTAAATTGTACTTGACACTATGTAAGAGATACGTACGTTGCCTTAAATTGTGCCTTTTACATGAATTTTGACATAATATTCGAAATTGAAACTGAATACAGTATTGCCTCGACTCTCATTTTTTTGTAATTTTTTATTATATTTTAATAGCATAGGAATTGACTGCATTGTAAACGAATATGTACACAAATAATAGTGGTAGTGTACTTTTTATATTTGCTGCTTTTTGAACTAAGGTCTGGATTAATCTCAATATTATTGCATATTGAACGCTTTTATACTTGTGTGAATGTATGTACTTAGACGGAATATAATACAATGTGAGCATAGCAGGAGTTTTAGCAAGACTAAATAGATTTAAATAAAAATATCAAATGTACCTTGCTGTGCTTAATTTGTAGTTTGTGGTTGTTAGTCCCGTCACAACGAGTAATAATATATTACATTTTATATTATACCATCTCGCCTGAATATTGTACGTAATTATGGTTTTAAATATAAACATATATTTGAATGTTCTTATATCGTAGATCGATTTTAACCTTCCAAATAAACAATAAGATTAGAAAGTCATAGGTGCATAACGGTTAATATTATATTATCACTGCCAGGCCAATGTTACATAGGGTAAATTCGATTTTTTCTTGTTTACACATTTATACCAAAACTGTTTTGAACTTTTTATAGGCAGTGTGTTTGAACTTTATTGAGTAGGTTGGCAAAGTATAACGAGATGGCTTCCTCCACACTCTGGTGCCTTATATACTATTGTGAGCGGTAGTAAAGTAGTGCCATTATAGCGATTAATAATAAAAGATGCGGTTTATAATTATTTATTAAAAACTACAAAGTACTTGAATATTTTTAATTTGTAAGTAACATATTTTTATTGTAAGTTTTAATTATATTTTATTGTTTGCATTTTTTAGTTGTGAATTGTTTCTTTAAGTTATGTCCTGACGTGAGAAAGTCTTGCCTTCGTAATTTATGTAGCGTTTTCCAAGATATGCCTGGATTTGTTTTTCAAAATTGAATCTCTTTTGAGCAATTTTTGTGAGTAAACACGGATTTATATTCCTGGTCTAAAATTGTGTTCAATGCGCCAAAATGACGATCAAGTAAAATTATTAGAGCTTTATTATGTTATCTACGCACAGTATAATTTTCGAAATTTTTAATTTGTATATAATTTTACTTTTTATATGTACTTATAAATTATTTTGAGTAGTCATGGTCTCTAATAGTAGCTAATAAAAATTAACTCTAATTTTCGCCGTTTTATTGTTCTCTCATAAAGATATGAATGGACCATATGGTATCAGTAACCATAGCGATACCGACAGGGCCGTCTCTACCAGGGGGTGCAAGGGGTGCTTGGCACCCGAGCGCAGGGCGCCCAAGGGCGCCTGCCGGGCGCTGCCGGGGGCGGCGCGGTGCAGGTCTCCGGGGGACCAACCCCCCACTTCATACCTCATCTGTCCAGTGGTTTGGGCTGTGCGTTGATAGATCACTATGTCAGTCAGTCAGTCAGTCACCTTTGAATTATATATATTTAGATAAACCATTATTGGGTTGGCGAACATTTAGTAGGTACCTAACATAATAAATAACATTATTATATCATATTTTGTTGCAGAGTCCCTAACGATTGGAAGTGTTGATCAACAAAGTAATTGCAATGATGCACGTAATCACGTTGGTGTGTAGGTTAAGCAGTTTGTGTATGTGTGTCTTACATTATTTTAACATTACTCGTAATTGGACTGCAAAGATTAGAAAAAATTGGCTTACCTCTCCTGCTGTTTTGTGGCAGGCCATTGCAATGTATTTCCATAATAATCTATCTATCTATATCTTCTATATCTATACTTATAATAAATCTGTAGAGAGGTCAATTCTGTACATTAAATATATTTTCAAAATAACTATCAGGGGATGATTAGTGATCGATACTGATGCCAAAAATGCAATCAGTAAAATTTTTGTCTGTCTGTATGTTCGTTATAGAAAAAAAAACTACTAAACGGATTTTAACGAAATTTGGTACAATTATTCTTCATACTCCTGGGCAGGTTATAGTATACTTTTCATCACGCTACGATCGATAGGAGCAGAGCAGTGAAGGGAAATGTTAGGAAAACGGGAGAGATTTCTACCCGATTTTCACCAATAGGTATATTGCTAGAGGTCTAACCTAAAATTTAAGCACCGTCATGGAAGTCCGTTATTTTTGAAACCCGATATTCACACGTGCGACGCCGCCGGCACAGCTAGTCTGTAGTATAATAGGCTATTATGGCTAAAAATTGTAATTAGTCGGACTAATTACAATTTTTAGCCATAATAGCCTATTACAGCTCACTCACAAAATATCGTCAACTCCTACGTATCATAAAAGAGCTTTCGTAAAGATCGTAGTCATTGAATAAATAAAAGATCTTTCCCGAAATGATCGATTGGCCGATATCGTTTTATGCAAAAATGGAAATAATAATACCAAAATCAATCTTGTAAGAAGTTGACTTGATTATTCAGCCGTAACCACTGCCTGTGATTGCGGTCCTTATCCCAAGCAAATGGGACGTGCGGACTATTTCAAGCAATAGCAAATCTAAACAAAGGACGAAGGCTGTCTCTATAACATCCTACTTATACTAAATTGCTCTAAGTGTTTGTAGTCAAATCGTTAAGCCAGGAAATACATTCAGGGCGTGTTACATATTGGACGATAGTTAGCTCTAACGTGTTCAAATTTAGACGCGTGGGCTGACTACGTATGTTTTGCAAATCTAATCATGCACAATAGTAGTAGTATAAGTAGATACCAAGCCATATTTTTTTATCTTTTCTTTCTAGTTAATCTACATGTGTAAATTGTGAATGCTCAATAAATAGTAGTATAATGATTTTTTATTATTATTTCTGGTAGGTAATCGTAAAGTACGAGTAGGTACCATACTAAATTAAATATTGTCATTAGTTGTGTACCTACACGACTACTGACTGTACGCACCTGCGTATCCAATTAAAATTAGCCTACCTACCTACCCACCCAAGGCTCCAGATATTTCAGCACTATAGGTAGGTACCTAATTTAAGTTCTTCCTTGATCATCATGGAAGAGCTGTTTTCAAAGTTAGTGACTGTGAAAACTTAAAAAGGTATCCTATTGTATTATTTATTTAAATGCAACATATCTACATATACTTTAGTACTAATACTATGGCGGTACAGACTCACGGTAGTCACGGTAGCTTCCTGTTTCGTCGTAAATCGTATTACTTAGTAATCATATTGGACACATCCTGTGTCATGTAAGGTATCTAATAGGTATTAGGTAGATATATAGGTACTAATAACATGTCTTGATGTGGAAATTTGTGGAGACTGACTCGTATGTAGGTAGGTATGTAGGTAGATGCGAAAGTGCAATTTCTATATAACAGTTTGCAATGGTTAGAAAGCTGTTTTTTTCTTGTCGTCGGACCCTTATCATTATCGTATCCCTAACTTTGTTTGCGCGAGGCTAACTTACCTTTCAGGTGTTATCATGGAGGGCGAGTGTTTGCCGGACCGGGCACACGCGTCCGACCGACTCTGCGCAAATTGAATTTGATCCTTCGGCGGTAATTCGAGAAATAGACTTTACCTTTCGTTCCGAAGCTTCCACGGAAATTGAATAGTCACCGCTTGTACTGTGTTTGGTTTTTGCCGCGTTCTTGTTTAATTCGTATTGCAGACTACGCTCTCTAACTTACAACAAATCTAGGTACCTACTTGTGAGCACTTACCTAACTGTGGTATTAGTGCCCAGCAGTACCTAACCGGAAAAGGCCGGTTCCGGTAAGTAGGATTGACTGAAAGATCGATTAATTAAGCTGGTCCTTGATTTAAGTCACATTACGAACGCTTTCCGTACCTGACCGTTTTGGTAGAGCCAGATCATCTACGAGTAGGTAAGTACATAGAGAGTCTCGCGGCAGCCTTGGCTCTTTGTATTTGTATTATTTTATTATTAGATGTCTTGAAGAAAATTTTGCTGTAAGCCATCATAGTTATTGTTGAATTGGAGTGGAGAGAAACCAGTGGAGTCAAAGTGTGTAACTATTTGTTTTGTTTATGTGTCCATTATCATACATGACATCCTTAACATAAGTCTATGTGTATAGACTAGTAGACTACCCATCGTAAGAAAGAAGTAACTTATCCACACTAGCAGCTGGTACCTTCCTATGAACAAAGAAAAATTAACAACCGGATGGATAAATAATAATTCACTCGGTGGTTTTGCATTTCTAGTTATTGTATTTTGAAATGCAAAGCCATGCACTATACGGGCTCGGCCGCGTCAACAATATTTACTAATTAATTTTATTGAATTCGCGCTGCATCGTGTATTGGTTTTCAGTCTAGCGAATGTTTTTCGTCTAAAAATGTTGTTTTAACGATCATCAGGTGATGAACCAAACTACGAGTAGGTAAGTAGACAATACGAATCCAATAAAATGAAACTCGACCGTAGATTTTATTTTAAAGTTAGTTTTTGTTTTCAACCGACCCGGTGACTAATTGATAGTGATCCTGCCTTCTGAACTGAGGGCTGTGGGTTCGATCTCCGTTATTCATGTGTTGAATATTTGTGATTGTTCTATGTCTGGGTATTATAATGTAAGCATTTAGGTATATTATCCATAAAATAAGTCCTAACTAACCTAAGCTAATATTGAGATCGGATTAATTTATTTTTATATATGTTATGGACCAAGTGATTAATGCGGGCATTATTTATAATGCTAGGGCATTATGAATAATGTCAAATTCTATTGGGCAAAGTGATAATTACTATCTAAACTTCATTATTTATCACATTGGCCGGTCATTATTGTATTGCTACTTGGCAATTAGGCAATTTGATAATAAAGCAAAGGGGAGGGACGCACGCGTACTTATTCCGATGTATCCGGTAATGTTTTTTTTTAACCGACTGCGAAAAAGGAGAAGGTTCTTAATTCGTCTGTATGTGTAATTTTTTATGTATGTTCACCGATATTTCCGTCAATTATATGTAGATGGATGTCAAAAATTTTTTTTGTTTGACAGAAGACACTTCCGTGGTGATCCCATTATCACCAAGTCAGGATCTGATGATGGTATCCGGAAGAAATTGAGGGCAACAACCAAAGTTGTATGCTCATATGGTGATTTTGTTACGCAATCATAACCTACTCAGGCATATGCTTCCGGGCGTCAACATCTGGTGCTGATGATGAAGCCATAGAACTCCTTAGCGGTTAGGATATAGGGGACAGTACGGCTGCGCAATTTCAAAACCTAGTAAGGGACATGACACAAAATGTTCAGGAGAGCGAAAAAACGTCTCCGCTACTTTGAGAGCGTGCCGTAACTAAACTATGCAACTTACGTTGACGATAGTTAGCTTGAAATGTGTGGCATATCCTTGGCTTTCAAGTAAATATAATATCCAGCATTAATACTTAATAGTACACGTTAGAAAGCACTTACTAATGATTAAATTGTTTTTTACGAGTAAAAGATGACCAAAAAACCATTTTAAAACCTAGTAAAGGCACTTACTAGGTTTTGTTCTGGTTTTGATGAGCTACAAATTTTCAATATGACAAGTTATAAACCTAGTAAGTCAGCAAAACAAATTTAAAATACAAGTTAATTAACGGAAAAACATAATTTAAATGAGATACTCGTATATAGGAAATCTCAACAAACATGAAACATTTAAATCTATACCTAAAAAAAAAGATCTGTAGAGAGGGCAATTCTGTACATGAATTTTTTTTTCAAAATAACTATCAGGGGGTGATCAGTGATCGATACTGATGCCAAAAATGCAATCAGTAAAATTTTTGTCTGTCTGTCTGTATGTTCTGTAGTGTCGTATGTAAAAAGCTACTGGACAGATTTTAACGAAACTTGGTACGAATATTCTTCATACTCCTGGGCAGGTTATAGTATACTTTTTATTACGCTACAATAAATAGGAGCCGAGCAGTGACAAGAAGTGTGTGGGAAACGGGAGAATTTTTTATCTGCATGTTGGATCGCGCATCACGCGAAAACTAATGCATGGAACTAAATGCGGTTTTCACCAATGTATTGCTAGAGGTCTAATTTAAAATTTAGGTGCCATTTGAAACCCGATATCCACTCGTGCGACGCCGCCGGCACAGCTAGTTACATAGTAAAAGTATTAGGTAAGTCAAACGTTTCATGTTTTCTGGTAAGGAAAAATTTGATTTCATCAACACAATGTTAGATCAAAGCATTTTTGTACTTATCGAAGCATATTATTGTTCTTTAGGGCACTAAAAATTAATCTCGATCTATAAAATTGTCTTCGAGACATTATAATCAGCAGTAATTTAAGTTGAACCACACAATGCAGCGCACACGCTCGCTATCTATGAGTTACTAAAACGTAGGCGCCTAATTCAGTTTGAATTGACAATTTCAAAACATAGTAAGGCACAATGACAATTTCAAAACCTAGTAAGGGACAGTCCCTTACTAGGTTTTAAAGTTGTCGTTGTGCCTTGCTAGGTTTTGAAATGGTTTTTACAGCCGGTTTTGGTCACTGAAAACCAGATCAGTGGACATGCTAGGTAGGTATTTTCGTTTCTAAACCTAAAATTCAGAATCTGAATATGCAAATTCGTGCGTAATCACATTATAAACAGCACTCAGCAAAAACCCGATTTTTTCAAAAAATGTCCCTTACTGTGTTTTAAAATTGCGCAGCCGAGTACTGCCATTGGTCGATGGGAACTAGGTAGTAGTATGTACTTATGCAGGGCTAATAGGGCAGCTGATTTGACAAGTAATTTGCTTGATTCTACTTCGCAACGTTTTCACTTAACTTAAAGCAATTTTTTTCTTTCCTAAGTAAAACTCTTAAGGACTTTAGTTCCCACCATTATGCAATAGTGCTGCATTTGCCGAGTAGGTATTACTACTGAGTGCGTCATCTTGGAGCAGTCAGAAGTAATGTCTGGCCTGTGTATCACATACACATATTATATTATCTCAGGAGTGGATGAGCTTGTGCCCCCACGCAAGCCTTACAGAGGACCAGGAGACTGCGAAATAGTTATAAAATATGTTTTTATTACTTTGCCCAAAGGGTGATAAACAATATTTATAATGCCCGATCAATTTGATTATTTTAATAATGATTATCAAATTGCCCTCTCATATTGGCCATTTATCAGAATGCCCGGGCATTATATATAATGCTACATTTATCACTTGGTCCATAACATATATAAGTAGGTAATAAGTAGTACCTAATTAACAATTGATTTAAAAAATTCGATTGATAATTTTTGTGACTGGTAATCAACGCTGATGTCTTTTGCGCACATTCGACTAACGATCTAGTCAACAGGCGTGGAGTTTTAATCTAATTCGGAATTAAATTTTTTGCTACTTTGCCATTCGGTGTTCCTACTAGCTCTCTGCTAATCCACAATGAAATATCATCGTCACACGTCCAAATGAGGGAGTCGGCATTTACAAGTGTCAACCAATACCCTCTAGTACCTTCTATCTACGACGAAGCGTCATTCAGCTTATTATCAACTTCAAAGTAATGGAATGCAAAGCTCTCAGGTGTCACGCCTAACATTTGTTTAGGTTGATTTATTTACTTAAAGTAGGTACGCCATCTACGAGGTTAAGAATCTAAAAGTTATAAAATACGTTAAACAGCTTGGCATTTATTAGGTAGGTATGATGGAGCAAGCAGAATACTTATAAGATATTTTTGTGGAGCAGTAGCGAATCTACACTCTTGTATTGTTGAAAGGTAGGTATTATACCTACCTACCTACTACAATAGGTCTAATAAAATAAGTATTTACCTTAGGTACCTACGTAGGCTTACATTAAATAAGGTTAATAATATGGACAATTGTATGTATGATTTATAAATATGGTAACTAGGTAGGTTTGGTTCGTGGGCTGAAGACATATTATGGCACCGATGATTTATGATTGTATGTGCATACATTAGTGTCGCTCACAAATATTATACCATTGGGATTTGGGAATTCAATTCTTCCGCAACTCATAAAAAGTAGGTAGGTATATCATATAATCAGATCGACAGCTCACTGGGGGGATTGTTTACGATTCGCCAGGTTTTATCAATTTTTATTAAAGTGACAGCGGAATTAGGTAGGTATGTTGTTCATCATATTCTTCGTGTCGTATTGTTGGGAAATTACAAACAAGGTTGTCGTTAGAATTTCTTTTTCGGGGAAATCTGTTATAAAAAGGTCGATTTCCGGAAAGGTTTACTTAAAGAGGAAACAGCCAGAGTACGGTACTCTTTACCTACCTATATTATGCATACATGTAAATATTTGGAACTAGCTGTGCCGGCGGCGTCACACGCGTGGATATCTGGTTTCAAAAATAACGGACTTGCATAAAATGGTAAGTTAGACTTCTAGCAATACATTTATGAAAACCGCATTCAAATCCATGCTGTAGCTTTCGCGTGATGCGCGATCAAACATATCTACAGATAAAAGTTTCTCCCGTTTTCCCAACACTTCCATCACTGCTCTGCTCCTATTGATTGTAGCGTGATGAAAAATATACTGTCCAGGAGTCTGGAAAATTGTACCAAGTTTTGTCAAAATTCATCCAGTAGTTTTTTTTTCTATAACGAACATACAGACACGCAGACCGACAGACAGACAGACAGACACAAATTTTACTGAGTGCATTTTTGGCATCAGTATCAATCACTAATCATTCCCTGATAGGTATTTTGAAAACATTTTATTTCATGTACAGAATTGACTTTTGTACAGATTTATTAGAAGTTTGGCTCCAGGGTATTTGCTGTATGTGGGAAGAACGGGATGGAGAAATGTGGCGCGAATTACAGGAGGTAAGGCAGGAGGCCTCACAAAAACCCGATACCTAATAGCTATTCGTTTTTCCTAATAAATTATCTTATTTATTTATTAGATACCTACCTATCAGGGTAGAAACCCGTTTTCCCACTCAGTAGAATCAACAGCCATATTATAAATATGGTAACGTGGGTACCTGCCTAAATATAGTAGGTATTTTACAGATTGGTTGTCTCGTGACGGGGGGCTCTGATCGGTCACTGTCACCGCTACCTAGCGCTCTAGGTCCCGGCCGCTGCGTCACGTAAGGCTTGCGTGATGCTCTAATTAGATACTGAAGTACGTATCGCATCTACCATCAAATCATTTTGCGTAATACTCTAAACTCGGGTCGGACGAGTGGGCGGCAAAATACGTAGATAATTTGGTTGTTTTTCCTACGGTCTGTTTATAACAGTATAGGAAAACAGTCCGAAATTTCCCAAAAAAATATTGTCCATTAGAATACATTTAATTAATTTTTCAACACACATTCACAAAGGTTCCTTTCTGGGTAAATTTCGTTTGATGTACTTGGCCTAATTCACGGGGAATAAGGGGTAAATAATAGGTATGCAGGGTCAACAAAATGTAGTCTGAAACATGACTGAGGTAAATTAAATCAAAACCGAGACAGAATTTGAAGAATATCTAGCTAGGTATTAATCAGTCGGAGGCAAGACAAAGGCAAATAACGTTTAACGAACAAAATATACTCTAAAACGCATATTTGAAAGCTAATAAAGTCTCCAGAGTGCTCGAAAGGTTCACCGCTGACATAATATTGAATTCTAATTAGTTACCTATGTTGGATGGAAGCACAATTAATATGTATGCGTACATCACAGTGATATGCATAATTTCACGTGAAACCAATTTAGTTGATGAATTGTTATCTGTCTGTAGACATTTTCTGACTAACTGGCTAATCATAACAGCACAATTATACTTACATAAATAGACTAGGTAGGTAAGTATATCCGAAATTTGACCTGCACTTTCCACGTAGGTAATTAAATTAGTAGATAGTTTTAACACTTTTAAGTCTTAGGTAGTTAAAACACTGCGCTCTACAACCCTTACTACCTACTGCTCGAGTAGTTGTATCACCACACCTTAAATTCAAAGTGGGAATTTAGATACCGAGTACCTACATTCCACTCACGACGACTGTGAGGAATAGTAGGAGTATAGTGATAAAAACCTGCACATTTGCATACACATTCCGTATCTATCCGTAGCTAGGCACGTTGGGTGGAGGACGGAGGTCCGGTGGCGATCACACCAGGTTTTTATAGGAATCTCATAACTCGCAATTGTACAGCGAATCTCGGGCTCTAATGTGAAAACCATAAGGCATCTTACCGAGAAGAAGGAACAAGGGATATTAAAACGCTATATAAACTTTGGAAATATTCAGAGTAAAGGGAATAGTACCTAAGTGCCACATCAAGCTTAACTGAAGTAACAGGGATCTTCATGCTTTAAGCATAAAGTGTCCTACTTAACGTTACACTTAATGCAAGTTACAAGTAGCAAGCAACATTTTACTAGATTTTACGCTACATAACAGTAAAATATGTAATATAAGTAAACCTTTTTTACCTACTAATAATGATAAAATGATACTTGTTTTTTTATTAGTGAATGGGTAGCGCTTGACCTCAACTAGCCTGATGTTAAGCGATGTTGAAGCCTAAGATGAAGCGTGCTTACCCATCAAAAACCGATTCACTCTCGCCTTGAAAATCTGAAGATTATATTCCTCGGGGAACACGGACTCCGGCGAAGAGTTCCACATGTTAGCCGTTCGCACTATGAATGAAGAGGCAAAGAACTTTCTGCGAGTTTTTGGAACCTGTACCATAAATCGGTGTCTCCTCGCCGTGTCCCTGCTCGTACAGTGGTAAAAAGTAAACTAAGTACACTAACTAGTATACTAAGTAGTAGGGTAAAACGGGGTAATGGGAGTCACTTAAGCGAAGAATCAAATAAAATTGTATTTACAAACTAAATATTTTATTGCAACCGCCTTTAAACATAATTAGTATTAAACTATCATTAGATATCAGTTTCAGTCACTTTGGCAAGCTACTTTGGAAATTGTAAGTGTTTAAAAAAAAAAACAGATTGACTCCTATTACACCAATATGCGGGTAATGGTGATCATCACATTTTTTCAGTAAATCTACCAGCATATTATATTTTTTTCCCCAGTTTAAGTACTAGCTTGGTTTTTGCCTCAGGCCAAAGTGAATCGTCCTAGATGTAGTCCCAAGGTAGAACCTTTTTTATCCTTTTCTGGAGAATGGAATAAAGGATTCGTATGACTTTGTTTTATAGAACATCTATGGTCAAGCTGAATAAGCTTTATCCAGGCATCACAAGCCTTTTCAGTTTTCCTCGTACTTTTGGCATTTAGAAAGTAATAATAATAAACGTAATTTCACAAATATAGTGCCTGACTCCCATTTCCACAATTACACTAATGAGTAAAAAATTTAAACAAAAAAAAACCTTAACAGACTGATATAATCTGAACTGAATGTTGAAATTTGGAAGGTCTTAGTAAGTATATAATATATGTCTTAATCACATACTGTAACGATTTCGACACTTAGCTTCTAATTTGCATTTACGTAAAATTATATCAGCCGTGCACAAAAACAAAACACAATCGTTTCTCATTGGGGCATATGCTGAGAGGCGCGACCCGCTCGGGGCTGCGCGGAGCACATAGCGGGTGCTGAGGACGCTGTTTCGGCGTCGCTCTCATGTAGGAATTCGTGGATAGGAGGGTGACTCCCATTGCCCGCTGACTCCCATACCCTGTTCTCCCCCCTAAGTAATGATTGAGGCCACCTTTAATGGAAATGCACAACGTGATATATAAACATCTTGATTTTTACTGTGATTATTATATGTTAAGTAATAAATAGCAAGTACTTTGTCGAATCACTTTGATATGTGATAAACCTAATGTCGATTTATATTGGTCTCTACAAACCAAACTTTATCGAAACATGAGGCACTCACTCGTAACCCAATTGTTCGTTGGGGGAAAAAGAATGCCAATTATATCAAGCGGCTTTGTTGTCAGCATACTCGTAGATCACAAATAGGTATTATTCGTATTTCATACATTTTTCGTCGGTTACAAAGTCGAGGCAGTAAACATCCACTACGTTAATATTACAAATAACTTTAGAGACGAACGTAGCCTACTTTCTTTGTCTCGGGCTTCCCCATCCAGGCAATGCCAACAGTTCTTCTAAGGTCATCAGCCCTACAGGTTGGGCGGCGTCTCGGCCTTACAAGCATTCTATGAAACAGTGTCGATAACACACAAAAAATTCTTGTGATATAAAGTTCATTATGACTGTACAGCATTACTTTCAATTGTATCGAGTAATAACAACTGTTCGATTGACGTTAGGTACTTACTATTAATCAGTAGGTATAATAGCGAAGCAAACTTTGTAAGTGCAGGGGCGTCGCGTTCGTGTTAAATTGTAAACACCTCTCGGGGAACACGTGTCAGCTCCGTGTTTGGGTGGACTGGTGCTGGAACTTGCACGCCGGGAAACT
The DNA here is from genome assembly GCA_031163375.1 of Conogethes punctiferalis. Lineage (NCBI taxonomy): Eukaryota > Metazoa > Arthropoda > Insecta > Lepidoptera > Crambidae > Conogethes > Conogethes punctiferalis. The sequence goes on along the minus strand of CM062081.1, from coordinate 13,995,619 downwards.
TTGACAGTTACATTGCAGCTATAAATAATTGTCAGTTGCGTACTTCTTATAACTTTACTATGAAAACACACACCACAGATGGAAAATTATTAGGTTATTTAAAATTTTAGACCAATTTGAGATGTAGCTAAAGAATCTCAGGTAGTCAACCCTCCACCCCGTTAAAAGAACAATACTACTTTTCTAATAATATGGTGTCAATGACAATGGGACCAACAAGAATGTAGGTCTCACTTGCTTCGTGGTCTCACTCTTTCAAACCAAAAAATATTTTTTCAAATCGTTGCCCAATTTTCGGAGATATGTGGTAACAAACATTAAAAAAAACAATCGAATTGAGTACCTCCTCCTTTTTTTGAAGTCGGTTGAAAATTTAATAGATAATTACGACAAACTGACATAATAATATCTACTTATTTTTTTAATACTTGTGGTAGGTAATTTGCTTGTCACAAAATGTTATAATTACAAAACATTGTTTTCTTCTTCGTTTCTTGCATTTCCTTCAAAGTTTCTTCAGAAGCTTTCCTTTCTAACTTCAGACAATAAAAGCGGATGTAAGTACCCAATAAAGTTACTGTAATGAGTTGCCTTGGTGGAGTCATTAAGTGCTATTTAATTCCGTTGATTCCAATATATTTTTTATGTTTCTTGCAAAATGTTTTCATTGATTACTAACCGTAGCGGAAAAGCTTTTGTGCTTGTAGTTAAGACTTAATGTATCCAGTATCTTAAGATCTCCATTATTTGATAAGTAGGAAAAGAAACTTAATGTAACTATAGGGGATTACGTAATATCGCGTACCTAATAAAGTTGTAGTTTATCAGTATTTCATGATCAATATTACAGTACTTAGTTGGTTTTTAACATTTAATTTAAAACGAAATAACATAACGTTACATCTACCTTTCTTAAAATACTCGTAGTGGGTAGGGTACAATACACAATAAATATAATTTAACGACTATAATAAACGATATAGGACTCGACTGCTCTGTTTATTTTGATTTTGGACGTAAACAATAAGTCACAGGTGTCGGTCCTCCTGAAAGTGGCACGTCTCCAACAAGCAAACTGCTACTGGTATTGTTGTTATTCAAAATTGTTTGCAGAAACAGAACACATTAGCGGTATAAAGGCTCCGCAGGTGGGTCGGCGATTAATCACAGCAAGGAATTCGTAGGCGCTTGGGGCGGCAAGAGTCGGGCGGTGGGCGGCGGAGCGGTAGTGCCGCCGCGGAGCCACGCCGCGCCGCACGCCGCCCCGCGCTGCCGCCCGCCCTGCGCGCCCGACACATGCCAACAAGCCGCTAGCACGCGCCTCCCGCTACCTCTACATACAAACATAGGTGAGTCATAAAAAAACATTAATTGGACCGATTAACACTGATCCGATTCGCCTATACCAATTTGAAAGTTCAAACTTTATAAAGCAAAACACCTGTTGCTGAATTTCGAGCAGGCATTATTCGATTTGAACATCGTTTGGAAACTTCGGCACGATTGTTATTTATTTTCACTTGATTGTTTACTTTTGTTTTTGAATAAGAAAATCAAAGTTCTATTTCGCTCCGTTATTGTAAGACGGCGCATTAATTATGGCTAGGTCATTAAGATTCTAAATAATTGACAGCGGTCTTACCAACCCGATTCAATGGGCGGGAAACGGCCTGTGCTCAATTAATTTGCCATGAAGAGTGTAAATAAGTGAAAGCAAGTTATGCTTTGCTGTATAAACAATCTTAAGTAGGGAATGATGGTCACAAAAGGAAATTTCTTTCAGTGGTTAATAAACGAGGAGGTTGTATGAGATACCTTCGTGATGCAAACGTGGTAGTTGATGTACACTATAGATTATTTGTTTCGCGTATTTTTCTGCACATAATCTTTGAAGGTGTAAATATTTAATGTAGCATGTACAATGTAAGTAGGTACATGTAGCATACATTGTAGGCTACGTTTAGCATACAGTGTATCTACATGTAGGTCGTAGGTATACAATGAACTATTAGGATTACCAATATTTACACATCGCCTCTCTATTAAGATTATTATGCTAACGGTACAGAGGTCACCCTACTAATATGAAAGTTTGTGTGACATTCAAATACCCAAACGTCCCAAGTTTGGGACTTTGGATGTATGTTACTTAATCATGCAATAGCGACTGAGCGGATTAGGATAAAATTTGAGTTTCAGATAAGTTATTGTTAACGTCCGCTTAATTAACATTGTAATACCAATAGCTCCTGACTGTTTTCAAAAAAATATGGAAAAATTTCATATTGACGGGGTTTTTACCGTGACACACCTGACGTGACTGATTTAAGAGGCTGCGATATTTCAATACTGCTGATGCCCTATGCTTGCAACAGGCTCGCAATATCGAACCCTAAAAAAGCGAGCATACAGTAAACACCCTTTTGATTTATCAACATTTGTATGGTTATGGACCGTAGACCAATATTTCCAGACATAATAGTTTTAACAGTAAGAAGATTAGGATTTTAAAAGGACATTCGGTCTAATGATTTTAAATCAAATAAATTCACCAGACGATATAATTTAAAAAAAATATCCACATTTGGACGACGCTACTTGTTGTTATCATCACCATCATAAGCCTATCGAAGTGCACTGCTGCGCTTTATTGGGCAGGATTCACCACGAGCACGTGAGGGTGGCTTGGATCAAAAGGACTATAGGTCGCTTCCTTATATCCTCTTACTTCATCAAAGTATTAGTGACTAATTAATTATATAGGGGCCTACTTATTACCTCCCTGCCTAGTATCTCGATGTGCGCATTGTGCAAAGCTTACCTAACTACCTATGCCTAAATCGCAGAGATCTTATCCAAATTTTCTCACTTAATACTATTTCTTATTAACATTAAAAAGAATATCTACTTAGATACTCGTAGTATTTAGGAGGTTCCCTGGTTCGAATCTACTCTATTGGTAAGTAGGTACATTATTTAACATATAGGTAGGTACATATTCGAGTCTCATGTATCGTACGTATCAATGGATTGTCCTTTGCTGGAACGGGACATTAATACCGTTTTACAAGTGAATGCCAGTCGACTAATTGGTATCGGATGCGGAATGAAATGCGACGAATACCTATCTGCTGCCCGCGCCGAAGCTCGAGAGACAGACGAAACAATAACTCTTCCGTAGTATTTGCAATTTGCCTCAGCTGACTTACGCTATGAATAAGCTTCTGGCAAGCACTGTTGGTAGAATTTTCCTGTCTTCCTGGAATTCGGAACAAAAGCGTTCCATCTATTTCCGCTGGGTAAATTAAATTTGTCTATAGAAATGTAAATCTTACTATGCAGGTAATACGGTGGTACGGCAATCGAGTGGAATTAATGTTTGTCGGCAGCATCGGAGTGCATTGTTGATGTAACGTTGTCGGATTGTGTTCGGCCGGCGATGCAGGCCCTCTCGCTCGCCCTTGGCAATCCGAGCCGACCGAGTAATTAAATCTTCCTCTATGGTATAGGTACAGCTTTTTATAATACCAAAAGTCTGCATACATTATCACCGAGGGTGATCCCCACAAACATGAGCTTGTGAAACAAGCATCAATCAATGTTTGTTTAGGGAGTAAATTAATTCAAAATCCTTTAGGTATATTATTCATTCAATTGTAATAAATACACTGTACGAGAAAAAGGTTTTTTCAAGTAAGTACTTTAATTATCACGCTATTCATCTTAAAACAACATCACACCATAACATTAACGTTTTATGTATTTATCTATAGGTAGGTAAGGCCTACTTTGTTTAGTCTACTAACGATTGGTTTAATGACGGTCTAAACTTTTCACCGCTTAAAGTGAACATTAAACGAAGAGGAAATTTCCCAAAGACAATAGCGTTGTTGTTCTCTCTCAAACCGCATTGCTTCTTTTGTCATTACAGTGACCACAATTCCGTGCATTGTAGATCATAATGGTCCCGCCTTGTTACGCGATAACAAATTACTGATTGGTGCTAAAGTTTGAGAAACTATCTAAGTATTAGATACATAGGCTTGCTTTCACAATGGCTTTTCAAAGTAACAAAAGCCAAAAAATTATGCAAATACATATTGATCGAACTCTGTTAACTGTTATATTTTAAAATATCCTTTATCATCACTTAGTACATAGATCTATAAAACAAAGTCGCTTTTCGTGTCTGTGTATGCTTAGATAAATCTTTAAAACTATACAACAGATTTTGATGCGGTTTTTATTAATATATAGAACGATTCAAGAGGGAGGTTTAGGTATATGTACAATACATGGAGTCATGGATGCCGGGTCGCTGATAACTTTATAAAATAACTAAGTAATATCATCATCAGCCTATTGCAGTTCACTGCTGGACATAGGCCTATCCAGGTGTTCGCCTCCTATCTGGAGGATATACCTACCCTTAGACCGCCACCAATCGGTTGCCAGTGCCTCGTTGGGCATTGGGCAGACGAGGTTGGCTTGGATCGAAAAGATGATGTGGCTCCCGTACATCCCAAAATCAACTAATATTACTAAGTAATATGGCAGAAACTGAAAATTTCCAATGAAAATAATGTATTATGTAGGTAAACATCGAAAATATCTAATGTTCAGCCGATAGGTATCAATTACATATTTACTAAATAGGTTAGTTAATTATCGTATCTATCGAATAGGAAAATTCCACGAAGCAAATTCTATCTAGTATCCTAAAACCTATTTACGTAATATGAGGTTAATATAAATGCGTATTAAATAAAAATGTATAAATTTAGTTTTTTACCCACCGTACCAATTTCTGTAGATACTTAATTTTATTAGTGTGGTCGGTTATAGCAAATCTGTTATAAATTCTATTGTTGCCACGTTGCCAAAACTAATTTAATAGTCAACTGCGTCACATACAACTATGAAGCACAATCAATTGAAAATTAGGTTTGCTTGCCAGTTTACTTTAGTGAAATATTTACATTCCCGTTTATAGGTAGTTATCTCGTAGTATAAAGTATTTCTACATTACCTACAATTGTCTAATGAAACCGATTACTATCTACAATACCCTGAAACCTTATTGCAGGTTGACAAACTGCATTAATACTCGTATTATACATTTACATTATGTAAGCACAATATGTAGGTGGCTACGTAGATATCCGAATATATGAATATCTTCAGTTACAGGCACTGGGATCAAAGCTCTAAAAAAACAAAACAAAGCTTCTAAAGTGAATGGGATGTTTGCATACAAGACAGGATAAAATTTCACTAGCCCGAGCAGCATGTTTGTTTTATTCACTTGTTGTTTAACCAGCCAATAGTGAAACCGTGTCAGTTGATGTCGAATTTTATTCCTATTATTATAGAGCCAAAGTGGGAATATTTCAGGCCAGCGAGCGTCGAGTTTCCATCCATTTTCCATCTAGTGTTCGGGCGTCGGACACCGTAAAAATGTTAATAAATCCTCGTTTAATGTAATCAGATACGAAATAACTTAAGGCAACAACGGAGGATAAAAAAAATATATTTATTTAAAAATTAAACTAATCTAAATACACCTAGGGGGGTCCACGATGGAGCCCGGTAAAATTAATAATGGTCTATTGTCGGAAGCTATTGGGAAAATACATGTTTTGCAGTGTCAGCTAACTTACGCATGGAACATTACAAGTGCTGACACTGCGGCCTGAATTGAGGGAAGTGTTGCGAAATTTGCTGTAAGGCTTGGGTTAGAACTTATACAAATAAAGGTATGAACATATGAGTTTTAATGGGATCGCGCACTTAACACCTCCATCCCCAGATGGACCATTATCTCACTTGGAGAGAGAATGGTGCTGCAGACGACGTTGTGGGTATCCTGGAAGCTGTGAGCTCTGGATCTGGGCTGTCCTGATGCCGTCTGTGGTTGCAGATCTTCTTGTAGACAAAGTATCCAATCACCATGGATGCTATTAATACATACATAACTATTGTTAGACCAATATACGTTTGATTTATGTTAGTGTCCTTTATAGCTAGAGGATCTTCTTTCTCGATAAGATGCTGCACCTCGTGAAGCTTTCCCAGTGAGATGTCCTTGATGTGTAGGACTGGGCTGGTCTCGTTCAGCTCTGCAAGAGTCAAATCTAAAGATATCAGTTTAACCGGGGAGCCTGTGACTTTGTTGTTGCGATTTATGATTCTCGTACTGGGTGTAGATAGCTGGCATCCTGTAGGTATATTTGCTAAGATGCTACCCTCATAGATAAAGAATCCATCTGAGTTACATTTGGTTTCCAGTTTAGTCTTTACAGGTAAGTTGAGTATGTAATTTGCATCATCCAATTGCTCTATGATCTCCATAGTGTTCTTGATCTTATGAAACTCGCATACTGGAAGCACGACTTGATGGGTTATGAGATGATGGATACAGTCTGGAGCTTGGGACTCGATCTTGTTTTCCTCTATGCATATCTCTGTATCTGGTAAGTGCTTACACTCTCTATCTAAGTAGCTGTATGTATTATCATTCATTGCTATATAGGGTTTCCTAGGGATAAGGATAGTTTGATGGATTGTAGGGATAGGAATGAGTTTGTATAGGGTATATGATGAAGGGAGTAGTATAGGTAATTTCAACACTACAACTACCGTGTTTCCATTGAAATAGGAGCCTGTCCTTATTATGTTATAGTACTCCCGTATGTTATTATTTTTTAGGGGTACTAACCTATCTTTACTATAACTAGATTCTAAGGTGTCAATCATGGTTTGTATATTATCGGCAGTTACTATCTCATGATGACATATTCCTAATTTAGTGAATGCTAAGATGTTCTCGAGATTCGACAGGAATCTGGGACTCAGGGACAGTCCCTTACTAGGTTTTAAAGTTGTCGTTGTGCCTTGCTAGGTTTTGAAATGGTTTTTACAGCCGGTTTTGGTCACTGAAAACCAGATCAGTGGACATGCTAGGTAGGTATTTTCGTTTCTAAACCTAAAATTCAGAATCTGAATATGCAAATTCGTGCGTAATCACATTATAAACAGCACTCAGCAAAAACCCGATTTTTTCAAAAAATGTCCCTTACTGTGTTTTAAAATTGCGCAGCCGAGTACTGCCATTGGTCGATGGGAACTAGGTAGTAGTATGTACTTATGCAGGGCTAATAGGGCAGCTGATTTGACAAGTAATTTGCTTGATTCTACTTCGCAACGTTTTCACTTAACTTAAAGCAATTTTTTTCTTTCCTAAGTAAAACTCTTAAGGACTTTAGTTCCCACCATTATGCAATAGTGCTGCATTTGCCGAGTAGGTATTACTACTGAGTGCGTCATCTTGGAGCAGTCAGAAGTAATGTCTGGCCTGTGTATCACATACACATATTATATTATCTCAGGAGTGGATGAGCTTGTGCCCCCACGCAAGCCTTACAGAGGACCAGGAGACTGCGAAATAGTTATAAAATATGTTTTTATTACTTTGCCCAAAGGGTGATAAACAATATTTATAATGCCCGATCAATTTGATTATTTTAATAATGATTATCAAATTGCCCTCTCATATTGGCCATTTATCAGAATGCCCGGGCATTATATATAATGCTACATTTATCACTTGGTCCATAACATATATAAGTAGGTAATAAGTAGTACCTAATTAACAATTGATTTAAAAAATTCGATTGATAATTTTTGTGACTGGTAATCAACGCTGATGTCTTTTGCGCACATTCGACTAACGATCTAGTCAACAGGCGTGGAGTTTTAATCTAATTCGGAATTAAATTTTTTGCTACTTTGCCATTCGGTGTTCCTACTAGCTCTCTGCTAATCCACAATGAAATATCATCGTCACACGTCCAAATGAGGGAGTCGGCATTTACAAGTGTCAACCAATACCCTCTAGTACCTTCTATCTACGACGAAGCGTCATTCAGCTTATTATCAACTTCAAAGTAATGGAATGCAAAGCTCTCAGGTGTCACGCCTAACATTTGTTTAGGTTGATTTATTTACTTAAAGTAGGTACGCCATCTACGAGGTTAAGAATCTAAAAGTTATAAAATACGTTAAACAGCTTGGCATTTATTAGGTAGGTATGATGGAGCAAGCAGAATACTTATAAGATATTTTTGTGGAGCAGTAGCGAATCTACACTCTTGTATTGTTGAAAGGTAGGTATTATACCTACCTACCTACTACAATAGGTCTAATAAAATAAGTATTTACCTTAGGTACCTACGTAGGCTTACATTAAATAAGGTTAATAATATGGACAATTGTATGTATGATTTATAAATATGGTAACTAGGTAGGTTTGGTTCGTGGGCTGAAGACATATTATGGCACCGATGATTTATGATTGTATGTGCATACATTAGTGTCGCTCACAAATATTATACCATTGGGATTTGGGAATTCAATTCTTCCGCAACTCATAAAAAGTAGGTAGGTATATCATATAATCAGATCGACAGCTCACTGGGGGGATTGTTTACGATTCGCCAGGTTTTATCAATTTTTATTAAAGTGACAGCGGAATTAGGTAGGTATGTTGTTCATCATATTCTTCGTGTCGTATTGTTGGGAAATTACAAACAAGGTTGTCGTTAGAATTTCTTTTTCGGGGAAATCTGTTATAAAAAGGTCGATTTCCGGAAAGGTTTACTTAAAGAGGAAACAGCCAGAGTACGGTACTCTTTACCTACCTATATTATGCATACATGTAAATATTTGGAACTAGCTGTGCCGGCGGCGTCACACGCGTGGATATCTGGTTTCAAAAATAACGGACTTGCATAAAATGGTAAGTTAGACTTCTAGCAATACATTTATGAAAACCGCATTCAAATCCATGCTGTAGCTTTCGCGTGATGCGCGATCAAACATATCTACAGATAAAAGTTTCTCCCGTTTTCCCAACACTTCCATCACTGCTCTGCTCCTATTGATTGTAGCGTGATGAAAAATATACTGTCCAGGAGTCTGGAAAATTGTACCAAGTTTTGTCAAAATTCATCCAGTAGTTTTTTTTTCTATAACGAACATACAGACACGCAGACCGACAGACAGACAGACAGACACAAATTTTACTGAGTGCATTTTTGGCATCAGTATCAATCACTAATCATTCCCTGATAGGTATTTTGAAAACATTTTATTTCATGTACAGAATTGACTTTTGTACAGATTTATTAGAAGTTTGGCTCCAGGGTATTTGCTGTATGTGGGAAGAACGGGATGGAGAAATGTGGCGCGAATTACAGGAGGTAAGGCAGGAGGCCTCACAAAAACCCGATACCTAATAGCTATTCGTTTTTCCTAATAAATTATCTTATTTATTTATTAGATACCTACCTATCAGGGTAGAAACCCGTTTTCCCACTCAGTAGAATCAACAGCCATATTATAAATATGGTAACGTGGGTACCTGCCTAAATATAGTAGGTATTTTACAGATTGGTTGTCTCGTGACGGGGGGCTCTGATCGGTCACTGTCACCGCTACCTAGCGCTCTAGGTCCCGGCCGCTGCGTCACGTAAGGCTTGCGTGATGCTCTAATTAGATACTGAAGTACGTATCGCATCTACCATCAAATCATTTTGCGTAATACTCTAAACTCGGGTCGGACGAGTGGGCGGCAAAATACGTAGATAATTTGGTTGTTTTTCCTACGGTCTGTTTATAACAGTATAGGAAAACAGTCCGAAATTTCCCAAAAAAATATTGTCCATTAGAATACATTTAATTAATTTTTCAACACACATTCACAAAGGTTCCTTTCTGGGTAAATTTCGTTTGATGTACTTGGCCTAATTCACGGGGAATAAGGGGTAAATAATAGGTATGCAGGGTCAACAAAATGTAGTCTGAAACATGACTGAGGTAAATTAAATCAAAACCGAGACAGAATTTGAAGAATATCTAGCTAGGTATTAATCAGTCGGAGGCAAGACAAAGGCAAATAACGTTTAACGAACAAAATATACTCTAAAACGCATATTTGAAAGCTAATAAAGTCTCCAGAGTGCTCGAAAGGTTCACCGCTGACATAATATTGAATTCTAATTAGTTACCTATGTTGGATGGAAGCACAATTAATATGTATGCGTACATCACAGTGATATGCATAATTTCACGTGAAACCAATTTAGTTGATGAATTGTTATCTGTCTGTAGACATTTTCTGACTAACTGGCTAATCATAACAGCACAATTATACTTACATAAATAGACTAGGTAGGTAAGTATATCCGAAATTTGACCTGCACTTTCCACGTAGGTAATTAAATTAGTAGATAGTTTTAACACTTTTAAGTCTTAGGTAGTTAAAACACTGCGCTCTACAACCCTTACTACCTACTGCTCGAGTAGTTGTATCACCACACCTTAAATTCAAAGTGGGAATTTAGATACCGAGTACCTACATTCCACTCACGACGACTGTGAGGAATAGTAGGAGTATAGTGATAAAAACCTGCACATTTGCATACACATTCCGTATCTATCCGTAGCTAGGCACGTTGGGTGGAGGACGGAGGTCCGGTGGCGATCACACCAGGTTTTTATAGGAATCTCATAACTCGCAATTGTACAGCGAATCTCGGGCTCTAATGTGAAAACCATAAGGCATCTTACCGAGAAGAAGGAACAAGGGATATTAAAACGCTATATAAACTTTGGAAATATTCAGAGTAAAGGGAATAGTACCTAAGTGCCACATCAAGCTTAACTGAAGTAACAGGGATCTTCATGCTTTAAGCATAAAGTGTCCTACTTAACGTTACACTTAATGCAAGTTACAAGTAGCAAGCAACATTTTACTAGATTTTACGCTACATAACAGTAAAATATGTAATATAAGTAAACCTTTTTTACCTACTAATAATGATAAAATGATACTTGTTTTTTTATTAGTGAATGGGTAGCGCTTGACCTCAACTAGCCTGATGTTAAGCGATGTTGAAGCCTAAGATGAAGCGTGCTTACCCATCAAAAACCGATTCACTCTCGCCTTGAAAATCTGAAGATTATATTCCTCGGGGAACACGGACTCCGGCGAAGAGTTCCACATGTTAGCCGTTCGCACTATGAATGAAGAGGCAAAGAACTTTCTGCGAGTTTTTGGAACCTGTACCATAAATCGGTGTCTCCTCGCCGTGTCCCTGCTCGTACAGTGGTAAAAAGTAAACTAAGTACACTAACTAGTATACTAAGTAGTAGGGTAAAACGGGGTAATGGGAGTCACTTAAGCGAGAACTCAAATAAAATTGTATTTACAAACTAAATATTTATTGCAACCGCCTTTAAACATAATTTAGTTATTAAACTATCATTAGATATCAGTTTCAGTCACTTTGGCAAGCTACTTTGGAAATTGTAAGTGTTTAAAAAAAAAACAGATTTGACTCCTATTACACCAATATGCGGGTAATGGTGATCATCACATTTTTTCAGTAAAATCTACCAGCATATTATATTTTTTTCCCAGTTTAAGTACTAGCTTGGTTTTTGCCTCAGGCCAAAGTGAATCGTCCTAGATGTAGTCCCAAGGTAGAACCTTTTTTATCCTTTTCTGGAGAATGGAATAAAGGATTCGTATGACTTTGTTTTATAGAACATCTATGGTCAAGCTGAATAAGCTTTATCCAGGCATCACAAGCCTTTTCAGTTTTCCTCGTACTTTTGGCATTTAGAAAGTAATAATAATAACGTAATTTCACAAATATAGTGCCTGACTCCCATTTCCCACAATTACACTAATGAGTAAAAAATTTAAACAAAAAAAAACCTTAACAGACTGATATAATCTGAACTGAATGTTGAAATTTGGAAGGTCTTAGTAAGTATATAATATATGTCTTAATCACATACTGTAACGATTTCGACACTTAGCTTCTAATTTGCATTTACGTAAAATTATATCAGCCGTGCACAAAAACAAAACACAATCGTTTCTCATTGGGGCATATGCTGAGAGGCGCGACCCGCTCGGGGCTGCGCGGGAGCACATAGCGGGTGCTGAGGACGCTGTTTCGGCGTCGCTCTCATGTAGGATTTCGTGGATAGGAGGGTGACTCCCATTGCCCGCTGACTCCCATTACCCTGTTCTCCCCTAAGTAATGATTGAGGCCACCTTTAATAGGAAATGCACAACGTGATTATTAAACATCTTGATTTTTTACTGTGATTATTATATGTTAAGTAATAAATAGCAAGTACTTTGTCGAATCACTTTGATATGTGATAAACCTAATGTCGATTTATATTGGTCTCTACAAACCAATCTTTATCGAAACATGAGGCACTCACTCGTAACCCAATTGTTCGTTGGGGGAAAATGAATGCCAATTATATCAAGCGGCTTTGTTGTCAGCATACTCGTAGATCACAAATAGGTATTATTCGTATTTCATACATTTTTCGTCGGTTACAAAGTCGAGGCAGTAAACATCCACTACGTTAATATTACAAATAACTTTAGAGACGAACGTAGCCTACTTTCTTTGTCTCGGGCTTCCCCCATCCAGGCAATGCCAACAGTTCTTCTAAGGTCATCAGCCCTACAGGTTGGGCGGCGTCTCGGCCTTACAAGCATTCTATGAAACAGTGTCGATAACACACAAAAAATTCTTGTGATATAAAGTTCATTATGACTGTATCAGCATTACTTTCATTGTATCGAGTAATAACAACTGTTTCGATTGACGTTAGGTACTTACTATTAATCATGTAGGTATAATAGCGAAGCAAACTTTGTAAGTGCAGGGCGTCGCGTTCGTGTTAAATTGTAAACACCTCTCGGGGAACACGTGTCAGCTCCGTGTTTGGGTGGACTTGGTGCTGGAACTTGCACGCCGGGAAACTTTGACAGTTACATTGCAGCTATAATAAATTGTCAGTTGCGTACTTCTTATAACTTTACTATGAAAACACACACCACAGATGGAAAATTATTAGGTTATTTAAAATTTTAGACCAATTTGAGATGTAGCTAAAGAATCTCAGGTAGTCAACCCTCCACCCCGTTAAAAGAACAATACTACTTTTCTAATAATATGGTGTCAATGACAATGGGACCAACAAGAATGTAGGTCTCACTTGCTTCGTGGTCTCACTCTTTCAAACCAAAAAATATTTTTTCAAATCGTTGCCCAATTTTCGGAGATATGTGGTAACAAACATTAAAAAAAACAATCGAATTGAGTACCTCCTCCTTTTTTTGAAGTCGGTTGAAAATTTAATAGATAATTACGACAAACTGACATAATAATATCTACTTATTTTTTTAATACTTGTGGTAGGTAATTTGCTTGTCACAAAATGTTATAATTACAAAACATTGTTTTCTTCTTCGTTTCTTGCATTTCCTTCAAAGTTTCTTCAGAAGCTTTCCTTTCTAACTTCAGACAATAAAAGCGGATGTAAGTACCCAATAAAGTTACTGTAATGAGTTGCCTTGGTGGAGTCATTAAGTGCTATTTAATTCCGTTGATTCCAATATATTTTTTATGTTTCTTGCAAAATGTTTTCATTGATTACTAACCGTAGCGGAAAAGCTTTTGTGCTTGTAGTTAAGACTTAATGTATCCAGTATCTTAAGATCTCCATTATTTGATAAGTAGGAAAAGAAACTTAATGTAACTATAGGGGATTACGTAATATCGCGTACCTAATAAAGTTGTAGTTTATCAGTATTTCATGATCAATATTACAGTACTTAGTTGGTTTTTAACATTTAATTTAAAACGAAATAACATAACGTTACATCTACCTTTCTTAAAATACTCGTAGTGGGTAGGGTACAATACACAATAAATATAATTTAACGACTATAATAAACGATATAGGACTCGACTGCTCTGTTTATTTTGATTTTGGACGTAAACAATAAGTCACAGGTGTCGGTCCTCCTGAAAGTGGCACGTCTCCAACAAGCAAACTGCTACTGGTATTGTTGTTATTCAAAATTGTTTGCAGAAACAGAACACATTAGCGGTATAAAGGCTCCGCAGGTGGGTCGGCGATTAATCACAGCAAGGAATTCGTAGGCGCTTGGGGCGGCAAGAGTCGGGCGGTGGGCGGCGGAGCGGTAGTGCCGCCGCGGAGCCACGCCGCGCCGCACGCCGCCCCGCGCTGCCGCCCGCCCTGCGCGCCCGACACATGCCAACAAGCCGCTAGCACGCGCCTCCCGCTACCTCTACATACAAACATAGGTGAGTCATAAAAAAACATTAATTGGACCGATTAACACTGATCCGATTCGCCTATACCAATTTGAAAGTTCAAACTTTATAAAGCAAAACACCTGTTGCTGAATTTCGAGCAGGCATTATTCGATTTGAACATCGTTTGGAAACTTCGGCACGATTGTTATTTATTTTCACTTGATTGTTTACTTTTGTTTTTGAATAAGAAAATCAAAGTTCTATTTCGCTCCGTTATTGTAAGACGGCGCATTAATTATGGCTAGGTCATTAAGATTCTAAATAATTGACAGCGGTCTTACCAACCCGATTCAATGGGCGGGAAACGGCCTGTGCTCAATTAATTTGCCATGAAGAGTGTAAATAAGTGAAAGCAAGTTATGCTTTGCTGTATAAACAATCTTAAGTAGGGAATGATGGTCACAAAAGGAAATTTCTTTCAGTGGTTAATAAACGAGGAGGTTGTATGAGATACCTTCGTGATGCAAACGTGGTAGTTGATGTACACTATAGATTATTTGTTTCGCGTATTTTTCTGCACATAATCTTTGAAGGTGTAAATATTTAATGTAGCATGTACAATGTAAGTAGGTACATGTAGCATACATTGTAGGCTACGTTTAGCATACAGTGTATCTACATGTAGGTCGTAGGTATACAATGAACTATTAGGATTACCAATATTTACACATCGCCTCTCTATTAAGATTATTATGCTAACGGTACAGAGGTCACCCTACTAATATGAAAGTTTGTGTGACATTCAAATACCCAAACGTCCCAAGTTTGGGACTTTGGATGTATGTTACTTAATCATGCAATAGCGACTGAGCGGATTAGGATAAAATTTGAGTTTCAGATAAGTTATTGTTAACGTCCGCTTAATTAACATTGTAATACCAATAGCTCCTGACTGTTTTCAAAAAAATATGGAAAAATTTCATATTGACGGGGTTTTTACCGTGACACACCTGACGTGACTGATTTAAGAGGCTGCGATATTTCAATACTGCTGATGCCCTATGCTTGCAACAGGCTCGCAATATCGAACCCTAAAAAAGCGAGCATACAGTAAACACCCTTTTGATTTATCAACATTTGTATGGTTATGGACCGTAGACCAATATTTCCAGACATAATAGTTTTAACAGTAAGAAGATTAGGATTTTAAAAGGACATTCGGTCTAATGATTTTAAATCAAATAAATTCACCAGACGATATAATTTAAAAAAAATATCCACATTTGGACGACGCTACTTGTTGTTATCATCACCATCATAAGCCTATCGAAGTGCACTGCTGCGCTTTATTGGGCAGGATTCACCACGAGCACGTGAGGGTGGCTTGGATCAAAAGGACTATAGGTCGCTTCCTTATATCCTCTTACTTCATCAAAGTATTAGTGACTAATTAATTATATAGGGGCCTACTTATTACCTCCCTGCCTAGTATCTCGATGTGCGCATTGTGCAAAGCTTACCTAACTACCTATGCCTAAATCGCAGAGATCTTATCCAAATTTTCTCACTTAATACTATTTCTTATTAACATTAAAAAGAATATCTACTTAGATACTCGTAGTATTTAGGAGGTTCCCTGGTTCGAATCTACTCTATTGGTAAGTAGGTACATTATTTAACATATAGGTAGGTACATATTCGAGTCTCATGTATCGTACGTATCAATGGATTGTCCTTTGCTGGAACGGGACATTAATACCGTTTTACAAGTGAATGCCAGTCGACTAATTGGTATCGGATGCGGAATGAAATGCGACGAATACCTATCTGCTGCCCGCGCCGAAGCTCGAGAGACAGACGAAACAATAACTCTTCCGTAGTATTTGCAATTTGCCTCAGCTGACTTACGCTATGAATAAGCTTCTGGCAAGCACTGTTGGTAGAATTTTCCTGTCTTCCTGGAATTCGGAACAAAAGCGTTCCATCTATTTCCGCTGGGTAAATTAAATTTGTCTATAGAAATGTAAATCTTACTATGCAGGTAATACGGTGGTACGGCAATCGAGTGGAATTAATGTTTGTCGGCAGCATCGGAGTGCATTGTTGATGTAACGTTGTCGGATTGTGTTCGGCCGGCGATGCAGGCCCTCTCGCTCGCCCTTGGCAATCCGAGCCGACCGAGTAATTAAATCTTCCTCTATGGTATAGGTACAGCTTTTTATAATACCAAAAGTCTGCATACATTATCACCGAGGGTGATCCCCACAAACATGAGCTTGTGAAACAAGCATCAATCAATGTTTGTTTAGGGAGTAAATTAATTCAAAATCCTTTAGGTATATTATTCATTCAATTGTAATAAATACACTGTACGAGAAAAAGGTTTTTTCAAGTAAGTACTTTAATTATCACGCTATTCATCTTAAAACAACATCACACCATAACATTAACGTTTTATGTATTTATCTATAGGTAGGTAAGGCCTACTTTGTTTAGTCTACTAACGATTGGTTTAATGACGGTCTAAACTTTTCACCGCTTAAAGTGAACATTAAACGAAGAGGAAATTTCCCAAAGACAATAGCGTTGTTGTTCTCTCTCAAACCGCATTGCTTCTTTTGTCATTACAGTGACCACAATTCCGTGCATTGTAGATCATAATGGTCCCGCCTTGTTACGCGATAACAAATTACTGATTGGTGCTAAAGTTTGAGAAACTATCTAAGTATTAGATACATAGGCTTGCTTTCACAATGGCTTTTCAAAGTAACAAAAGCCAAAAAATTATGCAAATACATATTGATCGAACTCTGTTAACTGTTATATTTTAAAATATCCTTTATCATCACTTAGTACATAGATCTATAAAACAAAGTCGCTTTTCGTGTCTGTGTATGCTTAGATAAATCTTTAAAACTATACAACAGATTTTGATGCGGTTTTTATTAATATATAGAACGATTCAAGAGGGAGGTTTAGGTATATGTACAATACATGGAGTCATGGATGCCGGGTCGCTGATAACTTTATAAAATAACTAAGTAATATCATCATCAGCCTATTGCAGTTCACTGCTGGACATAGGCCTATCCAGGTGTTCGCCTCCTATCTGGAGGATATACCTACCCTTAGACCGCCACCAATCGGTTGCCAGTGCCTCGTTGGGCATTGGGCAGACGAGGTTGGCTTGGATCGAAAAGATGATGTGGCTCCCGTACATCCCAAAATCAACTAATATTACTAAGTAATATGGCAGAAACTGAAAATTTCCAATGAAAATAATGTATTATGTAGGTAAACATCGAAAATATCTAATGTTCAGCCGATAGGTATCAATTACATATTTACTAAATAGGTTAGTTAATTATCGTATCTATCGAATAGGAAAATTCCACGAAGCAAATTCTATCTAGTATCCTAAAACCTATTTACGTAATATGAGGTTAATATAAATGCGTATTAAATAAAAATGTATAAATTTAGTTTTTTACCCACCGTACCAATTTCTGTAGATACTTAATTTTATTAGTGTGGTCGGTTATAGCAAATCTGTTATAAATTCTATTGTTGCCACGTTGCCAAAACTAATTTAATAGTCAACTGCGTCACATACAACTATGAAGCACAATCAATTGAAAATTAGGTTTGCTTGCCAGTTTACTTTAGTGAAATATTTACATTCCCGTTTATAGGTAGTTATCTCGTAGTATAAAGTATTTCTACATTACCTACAATTGTCTAATGAAACCGATTACTATCTACAATACCCTGAAACCTTATTGCAGGTTGACAAACTGCATTAATACTCGTATTATACATTTACATTATGTAAGCACAATATGTAGGTGGCTACGTAGATATCCGAATATATGAATATCTTCAGTTACAGGCACTGGGATCAAAGCTCTAAAAAAACAAAACAAAGCTTCTAAAGTGAATGGGATGTTTGCATACAAGACAGGATAAAATTTCACTAGCCCGAGCAGCATGTTTGTTTTATTCACTTGTTGTTTAACCAGCCAATAGTGAAACCGTGTCAGTTGATGTCGAATTTTATTCCTATTATTATAGAGCCAAAGTGGGAATATTTCAGGCCAGCGAGCGTCGAGTTTCCATCCATTTTCCATCTAGTGTTCGGGCGTCGGACACCGTAAAAATGTTAATAAATCCTCGTTTAATGTAATCAGATACGAAATAACTTAAGGCAACAACGGAGGATAAAAAAAATATATTTATTTAAAAATTAAACTAATCTAAATACACCTAGGGGGGTCCACGATGGAGCCCGGTAAAATTAATAATGGTCTATTGTCGGAAGCTATTGGGAAAATACATGTTTTGCAGTGTCAGCTAACTTACGCATGGAACATTACAAGTGCTGACACTGCGGCCTGAATTGAGGGAAGTGTTGCGAAATTTGCTGTAAGGCTTGGGTTAGAACTTATACAAATAAAGGTATGAACATATGAGTTTTAATGGGATCGCGCACTTAACACCTCCATCCCCAGATGGACCATTATCTCACTTGGAGAGAGAATGGTGCTGCAGACGACGTTGTGGGTATCCTGGAAGCTGTGAGCTCTGGATCTGGGCTGTCCTGATGCCGTCTGTGGTTGCAGATCTTCTTGTAGACAAAGTATCCAATCACCATGGATGCTATTAATACATACATAACTATTGTTAGACCAATATACGTTTGATTTATGTTAGTGTCCTTTATAGCTAGAGGATCTTCTTTCTCGATAAGATGCTGCACCTCGTGAAGCTTTCCCAGTGAGATGTCCTTGATGTGTAGGACTGGGCTGGTCTCGTTCAGCTCTGCAAGAGTCAAATCTAAAGATATCAGTTTAACCGGGGAGCCTGTGACTTTGTTGTTGCGATTTATGATTCTCGTACTGGGTGTAGATAGCTGGCATCCTGTAGGTATATTTGCTAAGATGCTACCCTCATAGATAAAGAATCCATCTGAGTTACATTTGGTTTCCAGTTTAGTCTTTACAGGTAAGTTGAGTATGTAATTTGCATCATCCAATTGCTCTATGATCTCCATAGTGTTCTTGATCTTATGAAACTCGCATACTGGAAGCACGACTTGATGGGTTATGAGATGATGGATACAGTCTGGAGCTTGGGACTCGATCTTGTTTTCCTCTATGCATATCTCTGTATCTGGTAAGTGCTTACACTCTCTATCTAAGTAGCTGTATGTATTATCATTCATTGCTATATAGGGTTTCCTAGGGATAAGGATAGTTTGATGGATTGTAGGGATAGGAATGAGTTTGTATAGGGTATATGATGAAGGGAGTAGTATAGGTAATTTCAACACTACAACTACCGTGTTTCCATTGAAATAGGAGCCTGTCCTTATTATGTTATAGTACTCCCGTATGTTATTATTTTTTAGGGGTACTAACCTATCTTTACTATAACTAGATTCTAAGGTGTCAATCATGGTTTGTATATTATCGGCAGTTACTATCTCATGATGACATATTCCTAATTTAGTGAATGCTAAGATGTTCTCGAGATTCGACAGGAATCTGGATAACACCTGAATATTATTAGTTATATCTAAATAGACAGCATCTAAGTACAATCGTTTCTTATAATGCATATCGTACTTAACAGTTATATTGTTCAACTGATTGATAGAGTTTTGAATACGATATTGATTTTCTAATAGACCTGATAATGTGGTATTAACTTCATT
Organism: Conogethes punctiferalis; assembly: GCA_031163375.1. NCBI lineage: Eukaryota > Metazoa > Arthropoda > Insecta > Lepidoptera > Crambidae > Conogethes > Conogethes punctiferalis. The sequence goes on along the minus strand of CM062081.1, from coordinate 13,975,747 downwards.
TAGAGCTTTTTTATTTAAAGATATATTTTTGTTAACTTTTGTAACTATTAAATTCTGATTATCTGTTAAAGTATTTATAACGGCGTCGTATTTGACTGCGTCGTTATAATCGAGGTTACCGGAAATTCGTTTTATTAAAGAGCCTAACTCGTTAATTAAACCTCTTTTGAACCTCCTTTCAGATAGGCTATTGTAAATTGAAATTAAGCTTTGTATGTTGTTAGATATATATTCGCGACTATTATAGTACTCATGATTATCGAACTCGACGTTTTTAAATTTAATTTCTAAACTGTCCAATTGATTTTTCTGGTTAATGATGGTCCGTATAGATGTTTCTACATTACCTAAGTCTATAGAATGAATAAAACTATGTTCGTACTCTACGATCTTAGCTAATCCTAATTTAAAAGGTAATATGCCTGGGTTATCCTCAAGGCGGGTTATAACTACTTCCTGCTGAGCTTTCGCTGCTAGAAGTGTCGCTAACATCATCCTGTAACAAATGAATTGTATTTTTCAAAGGGCGTCTCACATTACGCCGTGCTACACGCCTACCTCGATCCAGGTTAAGAGCTAAGGGATCTACAGCTTTAACGACCTGTACCTTGTATCTAGGTTCCGTTTTGTGCCTGGTGTCCGATCTTTCGAATACAATCTGTCCTGGACTTACTGAAGGTAATGGTTCGCGGTCTTTATTATGGTATGCAATTTGCTTCTTGTGCTTATCCGAGCTATGGTCATGTATTTTTTCATAAAGTGTTTCGGTAAATCTTTTATGTTCAATTACATACTGTTGAATGTATTCTTTATTACGTTCTATTTCTAGCGGATCCTGACTATTTAAATGGCCTGAAACGACTTCGAATGGCGTTTTGTTTGTTAAGGAATGTATGGAGCTGTTATATGCTATAACGCCGTTTACTACTAACTCACACAATGATGTTTTAGAATATAGAGCGCTTTGAATCCGTACGTGTTCAAGTAAGGTAGAGTGAAACCTCTCTATAGTGCCGTTAGATTGAGGGTTCCGTATGGTAGTAAAATGTGTCTGAATCTTGTACATATCTAATAACTCTTGTATAACATTGTTTTTAAATTCCTGCCCTTGATCTGATATGATTAGTTGAGGTGTGCCATGATGTGAGAAATAGATGCGCAGAGCCTTAGCTATGGATATGGCATCTGCTGCAGTTAATAAATATGCTTGAGCATACTTAGAGAAACTATCTATAACGGTTAAAAATTTCTCTTTGTTGATAGTTAGGATATCCATGAAAACTTTTTCAAATGGACGCGTAGTGACCGGGACTAACTGTAGTTCGGCATTGATAGGACGTCTTTCGTATTTAGAGCTATTACACACTAAACAAGTATTAATAATTTCCGATACAGTTTTTGTCATGTTTGGCCAATAATATTTTCTTTTCAATGCTTGGCAATTTTCCTGGATTCCTCTATGATTACTTTTACCTACATGTAGATTACCTGCTATTTCTTTCTGTTTACTAACCTCTATTATATCTTCTAACTGAGTTTCGCATAACATTAATTTATACGCGTTATTTTTAAACGTTTTTTGTAATATGCTAACTAACTGTTCCTGATAATCTTTATTTATTAATACGCCGATCTGTTTGTTAGGACTAATATATTCTTTAAAAAGCTTGATAATATCTTGTTCGAATGAATTGATGCCTACTTGACTGGTATATCTTATCTTCCCGGGAAATGTATGTTTCACCTTAGGTTTTACTATTGACAAAGACTGCACGACTATTTTTAACTGTATATTAAATTCATTAAGAGGCTTCTCAGTGTATGGTAACAATAAGATTGGGTCCTCTCGATTACTATGAATTGTACCTACTTCGTCGACCATGGAAATCGGAGGATTATTAGCTAACGAGATGTTGTCAAGATCAAGTGAGTTAACGTTTATCTCAATTCGAGATAACGCATCTGCATTGCTATTTAATTTGCCCTTTTTATACATAACATCGTAGTCATATTCCTCTAACTTAAGCCTCCAACGGACTAGTCGGGAATTCGGCTCCTTAAGTGACATGAGCCAGGTAAGGGGTTTATGGTCCGTTACAACGTGAAATTTACGGCCAAATAAATAGGGGCGAAAATATTTCGTTGCCCATACAATACTTAACAACTCCTTTTCGATAGTACTGTAGTTAATCTCACTATCGTTTAGGGTACGTGAAGCGTACGCTATTGGCTTATCTGATCCTATCTTGCCTTGGGAAAGAACAGCGCCTATGGCAAAGTTACTGGCGTCTGTCGTGAGATTAAACTCCTGGGAAAAATCTGGGTACTGCAGTATCGGATCATTCATGAGGAGAGACTTACAGTGATTAAAGCAATCTACGTAACTTTGATTCAGATCAATCTTAACTCCCTTTTTTAAACAGTTGGTTAAGGGCTTAGTTATTTTAGCAAATTGAGGGATAAACTTACGGTAATAACCTAACAAGCCTAAAAATCCTTTGATTTCCTTGGGTGTCTTGGGAATAGGATAATCCTGGATAGCGCGGATCTTATCAGGATTTGGCTTAATACCATCGCGTGTTATAATATGGCCTAAGAACGGGGTTTCGCGCTTAAGAAATTCCGATTTGTCTAACTGTACTTTGAGATTAACTTCTCTAAGACGTTGGAAAACCGATTCCAGGTTAAGGATATGTTCCTGTAAGGATGTAGAGAACAGGACGATGTCATCTAGGTACACTAGAGTATTAGGTAGGCCTCTCAACACATTATCCATTACCCTTTGGAACGTAGACGGTGCATTTTTAAGACCCATGGGCATCCGAATAAACTCATAATGCCCGTTTTCGACGTTAAAAGCCGTCTTGGGTATGTCTGAGGGGTCCATCTGAATTTGGTGGAAACCACTGGCAAGATCCAGGGTGCTAAAATAGTTACACTTGCCTAATTTGTCCAAAACATCCGAAATATTAGGCAAGGGATACTTGTCACTAATAGTTTTTTCGTTAATTTTACGAAAATCTACTACTAGCCGCCACTTTTTCTTACCGGAAGCATCAGCTTTCTTCGGTACGATCCAAATGGGTGACGACCAGGGTGAATTAGAGGGTTGAATTATTTTTTGTTTCAACATTTTATTAATTTGTTCCTGAACTTCCTCCTTATGGACATGCGGGTAACGGTAGCTTTTAGTATAAATAGGGATTTCATCTGTGGTGTTGATTTTATGTTTTACCACATTTGAAAATGATAAGTCCTGCCCGTCATAATGAAAAATGTCGCTATATCGATCGCAAAGTTTCTCTAACTTGGCCTTCTCCTCTGGATTGAGATGATCAGTTCGTATCAATGATTTTATATTATGCGTTCGGTCGGCCATAATATCAAAATTAAAACATTCAAAATTTTTTATTGAAGTACAGTCCAAGGGTTTCGTTAGGCTAAAAATAATATCGTTCGGTGTATTATTAGATACCTCAACAATGGCCTTATAGTCACGCGCTGACGTAACAGAGTCGTGAATACGACATCCATTGAAATGTGACTCTGCAATTATAATATCGCCGTACCTACTCGTCACCGGTAACTTGAGCCTCTCTGTACTTTGAGACTTTATAATGCGTTCGAATAAATTGTTTACGCCTGATTGCAACATCTGTATTTTATTAACAGAGTTTCGTGTTTTTAATAAGTTATTACCTAAATCAATTCGCGCTTTTAAGTTATTTAAAAAGTCTAGGCCTAACAACCCGTCAAAGACATCGTGAAATTTATATATGAAGAATTTTGATTGACCTGGCTCTCTAAACTCTGAAAAAATCGGCAATGTGATTGCATAATCATTCTTTGTTGTAAGATGGATGTTAGTAACTACAAACGGTTCGTAAGATATAGGAAAATTAGCAAAGTATCTATCCACGGCTTCTGGAGAGATAAATGACTGATTCGCGCCTGTGTCGATTAGAAGTTTCAGAGGGGGATTACTTATCTGTATATAAGGCAAAACACGATTACTCTGTAAGTTAATCTCTGTTACGAGGGTTGATCTTTCGGCGTAGTGTCCTGAAAATCCTGATTTTCTGAATCAGTAGCGTGGTCACCCCGAGTGGTTTGAGGGTAACCTTCATCCTGGCAATTATCATCCGTACACTCTACAATATAAGGCTCTGGATAGTACGTTGGATAAGATGAATCGTATTGCTCCTGAGGGTAATAATATTCGTAATTATCGTAGCAAGGGTATGAGTCATTCAGATTGACCTCGCGGCTTTTGAAATATCTTGTAGTAGGGTTCTGAAAATGAGTGAGGTCTTGACCTCCTGGTCTGAACCTCGGTGTATTTTTAATAGTGCTAACACCACTCATAGGCCTCGGCATGAAGCCTTGATGCATCCTTGGCTGTTGGTAGTTATTGTTCATAAAAGGCCTTGGTGCATTATGGAATCTATTAGGGTGCACGAAATTATTTTGAGGAGGTCTAAAACCTTGTTGATTTTGTATTGGTCCTGGACCTCTAAATACTTTATGTGTGTGAGCAAATCTATTCGGGTTAATAACTGGGGGTCTCTGCTGCTGCACGGGCGGCATAGAGATAGGCATTACGGGAGCAGACAATGCTGGCTGCCTATTAGATACCTCGCTATGTTTGTTACTAGCTGAGGGAAAAGTTGCCTGAATATATTTAATATTCTGTTCCTTTTGAACGTATTTAAGAGCCATAGGTAAAGTGGTGGGTTGCATGCTCCTAACCTGTGAGCCTAACGGGTCCTTTAACCCGGCAATAAATGTTTGAAGTGCCTGTTCTGTAAAGAATGAACGCTTGACTTCCTTAATTCCTCCGTCTGCAATATTCAAATTAATGAAATTAACAATTTTGCTTAACATCTGTTGACATCGCACATAGAATTCCTGAGGGGACTCGTTATTTTCCTGCCTAAGTAAAGTCAAATCCCTATTTAAAGTAGGCTCGTCCCTCTGGTCCGCAAAATTCTCTATTAAAGTTCTACGTATATCAGACCAACTAGTGTTACTACCACTAATATTTAAGACGTCCTCGGCGTCACCTACAACCTTATTTAATATGCCGTTCAATAAGGTACCGTTTGCAATCGGATACTCCGGGGCAAAGTACGTACTTGTGAGGTCATCACAAGTCGCGATGAATCGATATAATCTATTTGGATCACCATTAAACTGTGGCACATTTTTTAAAACCAAATGGACAAGTTGAATTCTACTTTGTTCATCAGCCATTTTACCGCGAATGTGAAATTACGACAAAAAAACAAATTACAAATAAAACACACACAATTAATAAAACACACTGAAAATGTAAACTTTAAATGAGGTATACCCTTGATCAATTTACAATATCTATTAAAAGGTATATATTATAATTATCAGTTAATTGCGATACTTTTATTTGTTAAAAGTAACTACGGATTTATTTAATATTATTATCTAATCACTAATAAGGAAATACGATCGCGATGTGTTGCGACGATTTCTGCTGTTCTATTATTAGAACAGTGACAATGAACTTATTATCTTTAACTACAAATTAACTTGAAACACTTAAAGTGGTAGTGTATCAATTGAGCAAGGGAATTCAGGAAGGTCAATGAATGGTAATAAGCACTTACAGGATATGCACTGCTTTCACCATGATCTCCGCTCTGTGATGACTCCGATGCTCGGCCTCCGCTGGTGGTGCCCGTAAGGTTCTGGATCCTCGCTGACGACCGTTAAAACGACCTATTCCGATCTCGATTTTCTGAGAAACGTGAACGCGACGATCCTACCGACTGCGCCAAATAACTTAAGGCAACAACGGAGGATAAAAAAAATATATTTATTTAAAAATTAAACTAATCTAAATACACCTAGGGGGGTCCACGATGGAGCCCGGTAAAATTAATAATGGTCTATTGTCGGAAGCTATTGGGAAAATACATGTTTTGCAGTGTCAGCTAACTTACGCATGGAACATTACAAGTGCTGACACTGCGGCCTGAATTGAGGGAAGTGTTGCGAAATTTGCTGTAAGGCTTGGGTTAGAACTTATACAAATAAAGGTATGAACATATGAGTTTTAATGGGATCGCGCACTTAACATACGCGACATTTACGAGGAAAATGCGTAGTTCCTAGAATTTACTCAGGTAATTTTATTAGGGCGGAAAATATAGCGTTTAGGCCTATTGTTATTTATACAAGGGTTTGTCCCATTAGATACATAATAACGATTATAAGCAGCAATAAAAGACAAAGCGTAATCTTTATAACCCTATTTGTAACTTACGGTAGGTAATCAGGTAATCAAACTAATATATTGAAGCAACCCTGAAGCCTGTATTTATTTGGAAGATGGGAGTATATATATGTGATGTGAAATGGTTGTAAGAATGCAATTAGTGTATGAGAATGTGTAATTTTGTAGTGAATTTGTGTGGGTTAGATGTTTAAGACTTCATATAAGTACGTAAGTAGGTAATATTGTACAATTCCTGCTTAGTTAAAGAAAATTCAAGCTTCTGGTTTTATCCAAAAAGAAGTTAAAGGGGGTTAAAAATGACCTTCAGAAAAGGATGGTAGGCCGTGGCCGTGCCGCTTTTTTGCTCGACTTGGCGGGGGCATTGCCGTGCCCCCAGATCTCTGTAGAAGGCGCAGGAACACGGGCACTATTCATGTAAATAATTTTCATCCTTTTTAGATAGAATATTAAAAAAACAGCTGGTTGTACCTACATATACGATTCCTTATTGAATAGGAAAATACTGATTTGTTTAGATAAATAACATATACGGAAATAAAACTAAAAATCACAGTTCAACTTAAAATAGGTATATTAGGTACATAAAACACAATTTATGCATTGTTAGATATAGAAGAGCAATTCTATGAGATCTACCGATATAAGGCAAGAATGTAAGTAGAAAATGTGGTATCCGAAATAGGGCCACCCACCGCTGAATATTTTAATATCGGTCAAGATACGAGAAAAGTGTTCTTAAGTAGGCAGAGTCAGCTTGGTTTTTAAACGGGGCGCGGCTTGTCTTATGTTAACGTTACCCGAAGCAATCGCCCGTTGAGTACAAACGGGTGAATGGCGAAGTCGGCCGCAGTAAACTCACCGCACAGTAAAGAAACGTGTTAACCAACAATAAAAATCAGTCAATACTTAAGTATATGAGCGTTTATTAATAATTCTTTGCAAGCCCAAGCGAATCATACTAATTAAATTCTACTAAGTAAATCTAGGCTGGGCTTTGACTGGTGGATTTAGAAGTCCTATTTACGAATGTAGCTTGAAGGAATACAAATTAATACGATGGAGTCCTGGAGTAACAAATATGAAATAATACTTCACAAGTCAAACTCACAAGTGTCCGTTTCTTTTTTTGTGTACTATCGTTGAAGTCGTTCAAAACTACAGAAATTGTATCACATATGGGTTTCAATCCGGACACCTGTTTTAAATTAAAACCAATGGACACACCAAACTATATTTTCATTACATTTGTATAAACAACTATTAACTACTAGTTAAAGGAATCCTTTCATGAACCAGTTCATAGGAATTTATAGACGTTGCTTTTTTTACTGCTATCGCGTGCTTAGGTACACATTTTATTAATACATTTCAACTTACTTCTAGATCGTATTACGTGTTGCAAAGTCACTATTAATATACTATGTAGCCCTTAAGCTGATTCTATAGTCAGTTTAAAGCAGTACCAATCGTGTTATATTGGCAAAGTTACGTTTTGAAGGCAAAGGCATTCCTGGTATATCTCTACTGTAGAGACGGTTCTGTACAATGATCAAAAGGTAAATTCAATGACCTACCTAAGCGTAGGTACATCGTAATGGATCATTAGTAAACAGGTTCTAGAAAGGTCTATAAAGTTATGTTCATTGTAAACTTGACTGTGCACCATCACCCGGAACCGCTTGCATTGTGGAGACTGAGCTTTTACTGCAAAGCTCTCTACCCCGATCGAACTCTCGCGTCCATTTGTGAAATAGACCGAAGCTCTACTGTTAATTGTTCACATTGTTTCGGACGGGCGATCAAATTATCATTATGATATTGATTAATAAATGAATATTGTTCCTGAACGGTTTTCAGAAGTTATTATAATGGTAGGACGAACGTTGAAATTCGGGAGCAATTCCTTCATTAAGCTGAGCACCAATTGTTTAATTGCCATTTTGTATCGGGTGATTTTTATCGACAAGGATATTTCCATGAAGCTATTACACGATCTGCTCTATTAAAGTTAAAATACTAGACAGAATTTTATTTTCTAATTAAAACGTAGGTACTTCTTCGTCGTAGGTATAGGTTAGTAAAGCAAATTAAAAGTGATCAAATATTTTATAGGCAGCCATAACTGCCTGACAATCGTTTGGGTTGTACTTTGCTACAATAGACCAATAACTTACCAAGCCTATATTCCGAAATATTTATACCGATAGCTTGAACACGCAAATGGAATAGGTTCAATTCAGTGCGAACCACAAACAAACAGATTGGCGCACGACACTGCATGTAGGTAGGTAAGTATTTGTAGTTAGTTCATAATATACGAGCGTACGACCGCGCAAGCCACAAACATCGATATTGAATGGCATAAAGGACCCCAACTCCACTATCGGCAATATTATAAACATTTATTGCTCCAGTAGACATCCACAGCTACGGCTACGCTACGTAACTTACCGACCTAAATGTGGAAATAATTTCATGGAAGTGTAAATATCCTGCATTTGTTGGCAATGTTGAAATAGTTAATGAGATGCAATATTATACGTACATAAGTGAGTATGTATGTGTATGAAGAGTAAGGAATTTGCCTACGTATTTAGTATTTATTTATGCAGATAATAATAATAGTAGTTAGTTGACGCATTTTTTCTCCTACTTTTCATCGTGTTTTTGTTTTCCTATTCTCACTCATCATACATTTTTATATTTCACTCACAAATCACAATAAAATGATTACTTACTTATTATAACATTATGTGTACGTTTCATTTGTGATATTACATTTATTAAAGTTCATAAGCGAATAAAAGCTTACGTGAAAATCTGCTGATCAAACAGAAAACACATTAGATTGAAAGCACCTCTCCGGGCCGGTATCTACGGCGGAAAATATGACGAAATATTTATGCTTTCATGTTTATCTACGAGCACATACTTAGCTAACATGAAAATGGGTTTCATTATCTGCTCAATCAATATTACGCTTGGATGCTAAAATTGATGAGAACCTAAAATAAACAGCACATTATTGGCAGATAGATATTATATTGTAATTACTTTGAAAATGTAATAATCTACGATACTGTATAAAATTATTAAATTAGGTAGGCAACTAGTATTAGTAAAGTTAGTATTAACTTTAACTAATGAACTGGTAAATTAGTCTTTGAAATATCAATATTATGACAGGGTATTCTAAGTTCGAGAGCTAAGGATGTATATTTATGTGCATAAATTTTATCAACATTTTTTACTTTAAGATCCCTCCGGTCGTCCCCTAGGCTTGTCTATATTTGTGTTCTAATTCCCCCAGGCTGACTTATTAAAATTGTCTGCGCGGACCGCTTTAATGTAATTAAGCAGAATCCATTCAAAGTCAAATTGATTAATTCACTTTTTCGCTTACGGGAATATAAGATAACGTTTTGAAAATTGATATTGTCAATTCCTTTAAGGTTGAGAGGTTAAATTTATCCAAGCGAACCTCTCTATTTTGTGGAACATATTTTATGCAATTAAGGTACGAAATCATTATCTAGATTAGAATTTGTTAAACATTTTTTGATTCCCTTTACTTCTTTGGATGGTCGACCTATGTAACATCATATTTTTAAAAGACTTTGTGTAGCCATTTGTAGAATTCGAACGAATCCGGGTCCGAATGGTTGGTTGGTTTAATATAAGAAACGTATTTTAACTAACCTCACATTCAGTGTATGTACAGTATTATTCAACATCATCTGATATCTAATCTTATCTAATAGGGGAAAACATTACTTTGAGACCAGGTGGCCTTTAAATAAACTATCTCACCGGTAGGTACTGCTTAAGTAAATGCCTTTATATACTTACGTAAGTAAATACTACTTACCTATATTCAGCTGTGTTCGCGTTTATACGAGTAAGTAAGTGGGTAGAGGCACCTAGCTGGTCTTACTTCTCAATGTTCATTGTTTCAGGTCCCAGCGGGCCTCGTGCCAATGAATCTTCTTAACTTGAATCTTGTGCACACTCCTAAACCTACTTACTCCAAAATAGGACATAAATGTAGGTATAATGTAATATGGAATAAAATAAATCGCACTTGTAATAAGCTTAGTTAAGCAGATAAATATAGGAAAAAATACCGAAAAATATGGTTTTCAAATACCGAACGATAAATTCTAGATAACCTACTTATACTTATATTAAGGTAGGTAGGTAAGGTACATCAAAAATATGACATTTTAAAGTAAGAAAAAGTGTTATAGTAAGTACGTTTATAGACTCACATTGGTCAGGTAGCCAGACAATTCATCTGTCCAAATGCATAATTCTCTATCCTTACGACATTTAGTAGGTATTTCAGAATATTTGATTTTTGGCCTCAGTTAAGATAAAGTAGATAGAGAGTAAGGTTAGAATAATCGACAGAAAACTTGGTCGACAATTGGTCGTATAGTTTTAAACTTACGATGAGTGACATTGAATATAAACAAAAAAGTTTATAAAATTAAATAAGGTCAAAGTCATCATATTTGCATAATCAACTCTTAAGGTTGAAAAACTAGGTCCCAATAAAATATTTGTACCTATATTTAATACGGAAATTTATTATTACACAAAAATAATATTAAATACGAAAAGGTACGTTGATTCGTGCGAGGTATTACGTCAGTTCAGTAGAATAAAGAAGAGAAAATATCTTGAATATTAAGGTCAAATGAAGTCGGCGTCGTCAAATTAACAAATATTTTAAAATAATTGTGACGCTAAACTGTTTCAATGATATAAGTAACCAATAAATAAGTAAATAAAAACTTTCCACGTATCTACGTTAAATATTTAAAAGCACTTCGTATGGGAGCTCCGACAAGCTCAAATCGGTCCAATGCAAGTAGCTGTGGTGGCTACAATCTGTACCAACATGCAAATATTTATTGATTTTAGCTTACTCTGATACTGCGTGTTATTCATACCCCTGATACGGAGAGCCTATATTTGATGCGATATGTAGTGAGATGTAGAGATGCACGTGGAGAAAGAATCAATATATCAGTAGGTACTTACTTACTACTACCTACATAAAAGCAATTCATATTTGAAAATAACTGGGGCACACATAAAATAATGATAGAAATAAATATAAATTCGTTATAGTTAATAACATTAACCACCAACCAAAAAAACCTCGTTGCCTCGTTGACTTCGTGAGAGAGTGACGATCTCGGTCGTTTGCTATGGGATAAATTTGATCCGGAATCATAAGCTTGTTACATGGATTTATATCTTGGATTTACAAAATACGCAAAACTTTCGAATAGCATCCTGGTATTCGAAAGTTTTGCGATGATGATGATAAACAAAAACATGGGGTTCTAGGTCTACTAAGTAAAAAAAAATATATAGTGACAATTGTAAAGAACTTCATGCACTCATATCATCCATCCATACATGCCACTTATGTATATTGAATTGACATTATCAGCCACTATAGAAATCAGTAGTTAAGTACCTACCGATGCTAATCACCCAAAATAACATACCATTACAGACGATATCTATTATTATTATTGATATTTTGGATGTATTTATGGTAAGTATAGGTTTGCTGGTAGAACTAATATTATCATAGTATTACTAAGAATAACTGTAGATACTGGGGTTATTACGTAAACAGAAGCGAAGAAATATTTATTTCATTTCCATCTACTCGTGTTAGGTTCGTTCGAATATTACCATTGTGTTGCAATATTTAATAGATACCTACGTCATGTTACCTAAGTTAAAAAAATAAATTTGTTTCAAATATCATTCTACGATCTATTTGTCGAGACTAAGTAAACGTTTTTGCCTGGACAGTTTTGCATTTTCTATGTATCTACAGATTTATAAAAATTTAATTTCACATCTATACGAGGTGAATTCACTACAAAAACTTATGAAAACTTTAATACGTACATAAACTGGCTGTATTACTCTGTCTTATAAAGAAATAATCCAAAAGCAGTGAAAGACTTTAATTTCAAAATAAAATTTCAATTCAGAAATTGCCCAACAACTTCAGTCCTAGTAAAAAGGAATTTTGCGAAAAAGTGTCGTAACTCACTTGTAACGGAAGATATAAATCTGCTTGCGCACAAAAAGTGCGGCGAGTAACCCTCGCCGAGCTGGGCACCCAGTGTAACCAGCGGCGGATGACCAGACGTAACGACTAACTCAAAAAGTAACCTGAACTTTTTTTTTATATACTGTTGTATGTACTATGTCTAGTGATGGTTTTGAATGCGACTTTTAAGCACTTCGGGATGTTTGAAGGGCTTTATTTTCCTGTTGCCATATTTTTCACAACCGAAATCGACAATGTGTGGCATAAATTAAGGAGATGTCACACTGGCCACAAGTTATCAGAGCAAATAATATTTTTCGAATAGCTCAAAATCTATACTTATAATAAATCTGTAGAGAGGTCAATTCTGTACATAAAATATTTTTTCAAAATAACTATCAGGGGGTGATAAGTGATCGATACTGATACCAAAAATGCAATCAGTAAAATTTTTGTCTGTCTGTCTGTCTGTCTGTCTGTATGTTCGTTATAGAAAAAAAAACTACTGAACAGATTTTGACGAAACTTGGTACAATTATTCTTCATACTCCTGGGCAGGTTATAGGATAGGTTATACTTTTCATCACGCTACAATCAATAGGAGCGGAGCAGTGACGGGAAGTGTTGGGAAAACGCGAGAAATTTAAACCTGTATGTTTGAACGCGCATTACGCGAAAACTACTGCATAGAATTGAATGCGGTTTTCACCAATGTATTGCTAGAGGTCTAACTTAAAACTTAGGCACAAGGTATAGATGGGTATTATATGGAAGTCCGTTATTTTTGAAACCCGATATCCACGCGAGCGACGCCGCTGGCACAGCTAGTGTAATATAAAAGTAACATTTTGAGCCATGTAACATGTAGGTAAGTAAAAAGGAACACAAAATGTTACAAAGTAACATTCTTGCAACACTGCGGGCACCTCGCGGCCGCGGCCCGGCTGGCCCAGCTGGCCCGGCTGGCCGGCTGGCCCGGGCGCCGCGCCTTATCACCGCCCGCCCCGCGCCGTGAACGCGATGCAGCCGGCCGTTTGCATTCATCGACGACTCGCAAGACTTTTAACAATGCCAAACCATAAACGATAAGTAGCAGCGAATGTGTAATTGTTTCTGTGGTGAAACATATGCACCTACACAGTTTACTTAATCATTTATTTGTTGGTAGAGGAAGAAGAGAATATGTCCCAAATAATGACAACCTCTAGTATCGACGGTTTTGAAGGTAGCGCTGTAGCAGCGCTAGCTTGATATTAAATATAATAAGATGAGTTCTTCATACGCGCAATAATTAAGACACCATTGGTCACATTCACATATAGGCATCGTGCAAAGATTCTGCACGAAGGAAGTTATTGTCGTAAGTAGTCTCCATTTGGGAAGGTGTCACCTTCCCGGTCCTTCTGAAGGCATGCGTAAGGGCACAAGAACTTGCCCGGTTTATGATGTTTAATGTCATATAACTTTATGGTTGATTAGACCAATCAACCAGATAGACCATCTGGTTGTATATATAATCGCCACTGTGAAGTTTAGTATTACCATTGGACATCGAAGACAATTCTTAAAGAATCATGCCTTTGGTCAGAGACTCAGAGTTGAGAAAAAATGTCTACCTTGAAAAACTTTGCTCTTTAATTATACAGTAAAGTTTTTTATTCAAGGCCTTGTTTCCAAACGCGTAACAACGATTAACAGCTCTAAGCTAGCGTGTAAACAAACAGTTCGACGGCGGCGGAATGTTCGTTTGTTAAAATATGGTTTAGTTTTTAATATAGGTATTTATTAATGTAGGAATACTGTATTTTGCTGAGATAATAATACTTATATTTCTTTTCGTATGTTCTGTTGGTTGTACACAACACGTGTTGCTTGATAAAAGTTGATAAAACAACTTTGATTGCCGAGTCGCGGAAACAGCTTGTCGAAAGGTTCAGTGTTAGGTATCACATACACACGCAAAATAGGCGCACAGACGTCAAGTTGCGAGAAACACCCCGGTCTAACTGACTATGTAGGTATCAATATGCTAAACGATTCGCAGGTACCTAATATCGAATGACCTGTAATTTGCTTGAAACAGTGTTGGGTGGGAGTAGGTACGAGTATAATAGTGAAATTGGACTAGGAATCTTATATTCTTTATATGGCTTAAGCTAAAACAAAACGAATCCGGGTTGGGTCAGTAGCAGCTCACGTAGTCAAAAAAATTGCGATGGGCGACTCAGGACGCCTCTTTCCTAGATAGCTATTATCTAGGTATGCAATGGAAAATACCTCAGAAAAGACAGCTGTCAGCTTTGGAAAATATAGGAAATATTTCTCTTCGGTCATGTGACGGACCATCGCATTGAACTATCGGGTTATATCAGAACAGGAAGTGCACCTGTATTCGCTCATATACATAAAAAAATATTTCTGCAAATAGATTCACGAGTAATACCTACTTTATTGCACGTCAAACATTTTTTCCTACTAGCACTTCGACGTGATAAGGATGAGGCCTGATGAGAAGAAGTGCCGCAAGAAATCCACCAGTTTGCCTTTTAAAAAAATACCTATAGATACTCATACTTTTGATGTCTAACAAACATACTTGAATGTGTAGTCTCCTATTTCATATTATTATGCTTTTCTGTGATGTAATTTTGTAAAGGGCAAATTTATTTTTTCATTAAGACAGGATCGGTAAACAAATGTAATTATCTGTTTGCTTTCAAGAGTATTGTGATCAGTCAATTGGTTTAGGTTAACCCTTTGAGTACAAAGGATTGCCTCAGTAAGTTACATTGATGGAATTAACGCACAAACCTCTGTGAATCCTCCTCTGATTGGATTAATCTTAACATTTATAACTTCATCCGGGAAATCCATGTAGCAGATACCTATTTTAATTTAATTATCTCCTGTACCTCGTAACTAGGTCAGGCTGCAGTTTTATTTCACTCATAATCTTTGTAAGTTTACTTCATGTTTACTTATTTTGATTTAATATTAAACTTGATTTATTTATGTTATCAAAGGCTTATTTTCTGAGACCTCTTCACAGGCGGTAAAGTTAGCGTAAATTATATTTTTAATAATGCACACTTTGCATGCAACCTTCTGGTCCCAAACAAAGATGTTTCCGTGTACTAAGAACACCGGGTTATGGTTAAGACTGCAGGTATCTCACGGAAAACCTGAACCTACCTGAACCTGATCGAGCACTGAACCCGGAACTTTTGAATCGTTTACGCCACAGTTATTTCATCATCTTATAGTAATGAGTCGAATGGACAGACACATTGACAATTAGGTGAGCATGATAGCAGTAGTTAGCGTGCAGAAAGTTGTATCTTATCGGCCCCTAGACGTATCGGCGGAAATCCGCCTTGATCCGGGGGCGGCGAGATCTCCCCACCTGCCTGCGTCTCTGTCCCAGCTTCAAAGCTGTTCATTTAGGAGGAAGTAGCTACACACGGTTTTTAAAAATATTTAATTAAATTAAAAAATATTATTTTAAGATAATTTAATAAATAAAATTTAAAGACGACTCTTTTTTTTTGTAATTGTCGATAGTTAAGAAATATAAGTAAATCAAAGCAACTGATTTGTTAATGAGTTATGATGACATACAGGGTCAATTTAAAGTTGCCTACCTCTTTTAAGCGTAGGCCCGGGATTAACATTATTAATTTAGTAAAAATAAGTCATAAAAATAATCTAAGTACTAACTCTAGGTTGGTAGAAGGACGACGAGAGGAAAAATTCGCAAGAATATTATTAAAATGTTTTAAATTTAATAAAGTGCTGCGCTAATATTTTCAATGATGCATTGGTCAAGTTCGCTTTCAAGACTGAGCGAACTAAGTAAGTATTTGTTGTAATAAAATTATGATATGCAAAGTAAGTGATCTACATAGAAAGTATAATTCTAAGATAAGTCATTGTCATGGCAAATACTCGTAAATGCTCGTGTATTTTTCCCTAAGCGCGTTCCACGCGCGCCATCTGTCTTCGCTCTCTTTCAATATTATTTTTTGTCAAGAATTCAGAAACGTCTTCCACTCATTGTTAATCTTATTAAAGTACCTACCTAAGCCTGCGATACCGGAGGAAAGTTGAGGGAAATATTGTTTATGGTTTCTCTTGGTTTTTAACTAATAAAAGTCATAATGTAGCTTTGATGTTTTCAGACGCTTGTTTTATTTGAATTACTTATTTGTTTTGTTGTAAGAGTAGTTTTTTAGCTAATAAAGAGTTGTTGTTAATACCAATTCCAGTAATTTTGTTTTTAGGCATATCTATACTTATAATAAATCTGTAGAGAGGTCAATTCTGTACATGAAATATATTTTCAAAATAACTATCAGGGGGTGATTAGTGATCGATACTGATGCCAAAAATGCAATCAGTAAAATTTTTGTCTGTCTGTCTGTCTGTCTGTCTGTCTGTCTGTCTGTCTGTCTGTATGTTCGTTATAGAAACAAAAACTACTCAACGGATTTTAACGAAACTTGGTACAATTATTTTTCATACTCCTGGGCAGGTTATAGGGTACTTTTCATCACGCTACTATTAATAGGAGCAGAGCAGTGAAGGGAAATGTTAGGAAAACGGGAGAAATTTTTTGAACGCGCATCTCTCAAAAACTACTGCATGAAATTGAATACGATTTTCACTAATGTATTACTAGAGGTCTAACTTAAAACTTAGGTATAGGTATAAGTATTTTATGGAAGTCCGTTATTTTTGAAACCCGATATCCAAGCGTGCGACGCCGCTGGCACAGCTAGTAACTATTAAAGTTCTAATCTATCTTTAAACTTACAAATAATAGATAACTTTCGTTATTGTTAGAACATGGTGTAATAAAAAAAATAAAACCGGCCAAGTGCGAGTCGGACTCGCGCACGTAGGGTTCCGTACCACTGATTGAATGAATAAATTAGGTAATTTGATTTATGACGTTTAAAAAAAAACTACTGTGTAGATTTCATTCAAACCAAATTTCGTTAGTAGTTTTTATAGTAATACACATCATATATTTTTTTCAGTTTTATCATGCCCATATTTTAGAAGTTACGGGGGAGGGGACACACATTTTACCACTTTGGAAGAGTCCCTCGCGCAAACTATTCAGTTTAGAAAAAAATGTTGTTAGAAACCTCAACATCATTTTCAAATACCTATCCATAGATATACCCCACACGTATAGGATTGATGAAAAAAAAATTTTTGAGTTTCAGTTCTATGTATGGGGAACCCCAAAAATTTTGGATTTTTTTCTGATTTTATTTTCACATCTTAATGCGGTTTACAGAATACATCTACGCACCAAATTTTAATAATGTAGCTCTTATAGTTTCGGAATAAACAGGCTGTGACATACGGACGGACAGACAGACAGACAGACAGACATGACGAATCTATAAGGGTCCCGTTTTTGCCATTTTTGCTACGGAACCCTAAAAAGTAATCTGGCTGGAAAACATATGTCGATACTAAGTACGTCGGGTCAGCTAGTTTTATAATAATATAGCAACTGCTGATATACATAGATCTAAAATTTGTTATTTAATTTAAGCACTAAGTCTATTAAAGGGAAACTTACAGTTGCCCCATAGAGAACTTTAGAGTTTGCTTGAAGTTAAGTTAAACAGATCTTATTTCAGTATATAGCTCGCAATAATGTAGGCGAACTAACTAGCATCGCCTGCAGATACTGAGGAAATAGTTAGAATTGCATGACAAGTTGGGTCGGGTCGCGTTCACTCGGCTTATCTAGCTACGAGGCATTCACTCATGCCTTATTACCGACCCATATTCTACTTGTTTGCTATATGAGACCTTATTAACACCAACATATGGAACTGTAAAAGTTAGCTCTGATTCAAAGATGTCGCTTCCATGTGCTTTGTTTGCATCTTGTTAAATTTAACAATGTTCATTCATGGTCCGTGCAGCTTCTTTCGTGCCTCTTTAAATAATTATTTTCTTGTAATGGATTTTCTTCAGACTTTGTGTAAGAACTTATACGTTAACATCCTATGCTTATGAGTATACCTACTTAATAGTTATCCATATTACATTCCACTTAATTCTTTCTATATAAACAGTGCCAATAAATGGATTTCTCCGGTTGTTTACCTATCTCGTACACCTAAAAAGCGAAATTCCCAGAGATCTTAACTGAAATATCAAGTTCAGTATTTTTTGAGACAGCGACTGTAAATCTTGTTAATCCAATAAGCGCCCAAACGGAGTAAGTAAATGAAACAGGTAAAAGTTAGGTTCAAGTAAAGTTGTTACGGGCTCGAATACCTGCGCGTTTCTCGACATTGATTCATTGATTTTAATTCCACATCTTCATCAATCCTTTTAGGCCTGAATCTGTTGATACTAAGATTGATCCAAATATCTTGGATATCTGGGGTTTTTTTGCGAGTTTTGTTTAGTTTTCGTAAATTTTCGTTTTACGCATTTTGTGTCAAAATGTAGGTATATGCTGAAGTAGAGATTAATTTCCAAAAGTAGCTTTTTTGTTCATAATAATATTCGTAGTATATGGGTTTTAATTACTAATAACGTATGTAGATATGTGTTTTAAAACTAGCATTTTGTGTCAAAATGTAGGTATATGCTGAAGTAGAGATTAATTTCCAAAAGTAGCTTTTTTGTTCATAATAATATTCGTAGTATATGGGTTTTAATTACTAATAACGTATGTAGATATGTGTTTTAAAACTATGATCAGTTTCCCACAATATCGATAGGGAATGAAAACATGGTTAGATACGACTTTATTTACCTATCTAGAAATATGATATAAAAATCTCAAATTCTTAATATGAATGCACCTCAGTCCTGGGCTCCAACACGTTTGGGAATGTTATTTTATGTAATTGGTCTGGTGTGTTTGTTGTCCAAAAATATTGGTGACTGTAGCCCTCTTTAGCAAATGTAGCCATTAATATCCAATAAAATTTATTTTCAAGGCACTCTGCTAAAAATATGGGAACAGTTCAGACCCTTAAATAATGTATTTCATGTTCTCGGGGGATACAATAAACGATATTCCATTAGGGTTAATACAAAAAAATTACATATCTACATAAACCTCAACGGTACTTGAAAACGAAGGTTAAATACGACAAATAAATGCCTTTTTGGTCACTGGATAATAATGTCCTTATCCCTTTAACATTTTAGGCGGATAATGGTTTAGCTTGCGACCCTTTCATTCAGTTTAGGCGAATTAAATGCTATATTTAATAAGTATGACATGTAGACAGTTTTGTAAGATTTTCCAGTTTTTTAGTAGGTAAATACCTACCTACAACACTTCTACTTTGGTGGTTGTTTAAAAGATACGGTAACGATAGATAAGGCATGGTCTCTAATCTACCGTTCTTTACAGATAACTGTAGGTAGGTATTTCACCAAAAAATCTAGATAATGAATGTTCTAGTAGAAAGCAGTTTGGGAAATTTTAAAGCAGCTACAGCTTTAAGTATTTATCAAAAGGCTAAGTAGTTCTCGGACCTTCAGATCTAAGGTGCCTCCATTTTTTATATTTAAAGATCCAAATTCTGTCTAGATCCGTAGCTTCCAGGAATAAACTTTTCGGGAGTTTGTGAGTTTACGGTCCAAAAACCACTTGAGGTAGATTATGCTCAACAGCAAAATGAATATGTACTTGCATTCAAAACTAAAGCTTACGATATTATAATTTTTTTCCGAAACTGTACGTAGGTACTCTGGCGACGCATTTGGTGATGACCCCTTCCTTCAGAACCAAACATTTAGGTGTTGGAGACATAAGTATATGTAATATTTGGTCTGGTTCTGGTGCAGTGTATCATTGATTCCGATTACCATAACACAAGTGCTTTAGCTCGTTATGTAGGTACTTTGGAATCGGGTCAATCTAATATTTACTTAGAATTTATTATTAGATATGCAGTTAAAATTGATATTGACTTTAAATTAATGTACTATTCATTCTTATTTGTTACCTATATTATGTAGATATATAATTTTACAATCTCACTTGTATTATATTCTATATACTTTTACTTTATTTTCGTCAAGCTCATATGATTAGGTTGTCACAGCGAGGAGATTGCATGAGAATTATCTTTGGGACCGAAGATTACATCTTAGGAAATATCCACATAAGCCGTTCTATAGCCCGCTAAAGCCTGGTCTGCATGTGGTGTGCGTGTGCCTCATTTCAGAATAAAGGTACACACATACAATGCAAAGAAATTATTATTTTTCCAGACACATACCTAAGTGTTTTTTTTTGTATTGGAATGGAGTTCCACAAAGATTAATGAGCTCCAAAAATGTAAGCCAAACCTAGAACATTTCCCAGACTTGTAGTGCTTTTTGGATAAATACGAGTAAGTAATTGAAATCAGTCGAAAGCGTTAAAATCATACCTACTTTTAATTCTGATCATAGTTTTATTATGACTGGCTCGATGGCTCGTTGGGTAGTGACCTCTGCTGTCTGAACCCAGCGCCGCGGGTTTGATCCCCGCACAGTTCAAACATTTGTGTGCATGAATATGTCTGTTTGTAATGGTCTGGGTGTTTTCTATGTATAATATATAAGTAAGTTTATCAGTTGTTTAGTACCCATAGTAACAGCTTTGGCTTAGTCCAAACTAAGCAAATGTTGTTGAAGCCCCAAGGCTAGATAGCTGTGTGGCCCAGCGCGGCATGTCTTGGGTTATTTAATTATGCAGTAACATCTATTTTTCATCAAATTTTGTTGGATACATGTTGTGCTCATAAGCAGAGATACAATGTAACATAATGTAAGTGTTACGAACAGGCACATAAAGGTGAGGTTTACGACGCAACGGTTCATTCCAAGCCAGATCGTAGACAGAATTTATATTTAATCTGCCGAAATAACTGGCTTCAGAATCTTCCCCTGACTAATAACCTGAATGTATTTTTAAAGCTATGGTTCAGAGTTTTTCAACTGGTGTGATGTATATCTCCATAATAATCTAGGGCCGGTCGAGAGGAGGCCCTGCCTTGACGGCGCGGGGACGCAGTTTAGCATTCATAGTTATAATACCATTCATAAATATACAAAGGAAGCCGACGTCCCGGGGGTGACGTGAACCACTTGTTTCTGTCGCTGTCTTAACCCGCATATCAAAATATCACTCAATTATTAACTCGAGCCTTGCCTTGTTTTTGGATTTGGGTATGAATAAATGTTAGTCGATTAGGTTAGGACTATCGTTAAACAGTTGTAGGTTTCCAAAGACATTCGTTTCATAAAAATGTTTGAGTACCTAACTGGCATCTTACTACTTTATTATTCATCGAATTTCGAAGTTTTGTTGGTATACCCTTTTTCAGATATCTAGAATAAATAACAATTTGTGGTTGCAATTGCTTACCCAGATACATGTGTAGGTACCTACCTAATCGTACCATAATCCAAAATAATTTGAGTAGGTGCAACCACTCACTACTCTACAATATTCTCGCACATGTGGGTGGGAGTACTATAAAGTTTATTAATTTCTGAACGAGATTTCATTCAGTGGATCAGAATGCAAATAGTCTGATCTATTTCAAAAGTGACCGTTCACTCTCGGCGCGATGGCCGCGGGGTCAAAGGGATCAGAGGGTTTACACCTGCGGTTTTGCCTCCCATTAGCTATTCAACATGTTTAATCGGCTTTTCTAATTCCGACGCTTTATCTTTCTCTTGTATTCAGTGCGCATACTAAAATTTCTTGGTACTAATGTTTCCCCTTTTATATTAATTAAGCACAACTAGTTCTTATAGCTGGAAATTTCGTGATAGTAATAAAATTTAATTTCTCGCATCAGGAAGTTTATATGTTTCGTTCAGTTTTATGAAATTTTCGGAAGTGTAGAGTTGGCAGATAAAATAATGTCAACCATTAATAAAGTAGATGACATGATCAAACGAGTTTCACATTCCATTTGGCTCGTTCGTGGGAAACGTAAACGTAGCCGTCTATGAAAACGAATCGTTAGCATCAAGTGCGGTAGGTAATAACAATTGCCGTTTTATGAACAGAACGTTTACGATTCACCAGAGTACTTATGTGACTTTGACACGAGTAGGAAACCCGGTGACAAATTACCTACTGCGATGGCCCACATCTGACCTAACCGTGATTCTGTTTATAATATTGTTGTAAAGGTTCCTATTTATGGCAGTATCTAAGTGGCAGCAATCTGTATAAAATGTTACTCATTTATTCATGAAAGCTTACAACAGGCAACTTGATTCTGGGCGTTAATTTATAAATTATAGCCATGACTGCGCATTCTTCGATGTTTCCATAGTCAGCAGCCTTTGTCGAAGTCCCTCCGGTAAGTCGATTTTAACAACAGTCTTCGTTCAATTATAAGCATGGTATATATTCGCCCTTTGTTAGCGTTAATGTATACGAGGCGGTAAAAACCAAGGCTGGCACTGAATGGCCTTGATGCCGGGTAGAATAGGCGTATAAAACATGTAGCAAACAACTAGCGAATAATTGCTAGGCAGGCTTCCGATGCCAATTCTAAGCACTTTAGCGAGGCGCGATGTTACTCAATGGCTCGGCATTTAAAATCTATGTTGCTAGTAGCTTTATACATTAAACTGCATAAATTAGTTTTAATAATGCATAATAGACATTTTATACGTGTAGGTATAATAAAAACAGTTGCTATTTGTGCTTTATGTAATAATCGGCTCTTTAAACACCTAACTGGCAGTAATGTTTACAATTAAATACTAGGTATCAAGCTGTGTCTACACAAGCGATATAGTTATTACAATGACCAAGCCCTATACCTACTCGTAAAAGTAAAAGTTGTGTGTATGTAACTGGGTTACAATTACGAGCATTAGATATTATTCTATGTTACCCTATTCTAATATTCAAATTTCATGTAATATAAAATATAAATAAATAAATAATGACCCAAGACATGCCGCGCACAAAAATCGCCATCTAGCCTTAAACTATGCCGAAGCTTGTACTCGTACTATATGGGTACTAGACAACTGATAAACTTACTTTAGAGACTTTTTTGTAAATAAATATACATATTATATCTACATAATAAATATGCCTTTATTAATAAGCACAATTGTAGCAATTAAATGATGACAATTTATAATTAACTAGCAGTGCTCGCGACTTCGTCCGCGTGGAATAGTAATTTTTCCCCGTTTTTTTTACATTTTCCATTATTTCTTCGCCCCTAATAGTTGCAGCGTGATGTTATATAGCCTAAAGCCTTCCTCGATAAATGGTCTATTCATCACAAAAAGAATTTTTCAAATCGGACCAGTAGTTCCTGAGATTAGCGCGTTCAAACAAACAAACAAACAAACAAACTCTTCAGCTTTATAATATTAGTTAAGATTAATTACTTGACTGGTGGTATAGGTTTTTATGAACGGAATGTCTATTTTTTTTATTTTTATTTATTTATTATAGGAATAACAACAGCCATACAATTGAGACTTAAACCAATACATCAAATTACTAAGACCAAAAACAGTTATTCACAACTTGTTTACATTACTATGCTTAACTTATTATATGTTTATAATTTTATTTATTAATTTATTTGCTCTTAAATAAAGTTCATTACTTATGATTTCGAAGTACCTGCAGTAAAAATTGCATGCTTCTTCGATTGTGACTGTATAGATATTTAAGGAGCAATCGAGATTAGGTAAGCCTTTAAAAGCAGTCTCAGCCAGCGAACCTTTGAGTCATGCAGCAGGTACCTAGATATCGTATAGTATCTAACAACAAGATTGGATTTAGGTTAACTAAACTACAAGACGCGAACACTTGCTGGCTTATTCACTTCCATCTTACAGAACTTGCCTTACACAAACGGTAACTTTCTACCTACTGTCCCGGTTAAGACCTATGCGAAGAGATTAAATTAAATAAGTAATATTTTTTGGTTGACTGAATAATGTTTTGCGCCTGGTTCGGTAGGTGATTTCTGTTCCGACAAGAAACGCAAAGCTATATTATTATGATAAAGAAGAAGAATCAATATAATGTAGGTAGGCAACGAAAATATAAGTAAATAGACAAAACTCATTTCATTTAATCCTTTTTCTATGATTGTTCTATGAAATCTTCAGAGAATCGTACAAATACAGTATCTACCAAACAGTAATTTATTACCTAAGTACTTCTTGATTCAAGCTCTTCATTGTACAAGCGCCTATCAATGTATGGTAGTTATTTGTATGTATGTATCAAATACTACCTATTACTAGTTATTACATATCTGCGTTTCTTAAAGCTTTTTTCAAATCATAGTCACTTGTCAAAAACCAACCACGAATAGGTATCTAGTTCTTCAAAAACTTAGATAGGTACCTAGAATATTCAACATGTTTACTAAAGCTCATTATTTCGAATTCAACTTATATTCTCGGCGAATATGGGTCATTACTCCAACGAACTAATTCATTCTAATGTTTCAAAGACTAAGTAGGTCTGAATAGCAACCCTTGGTTCTGTGTCTAAATGCTTAACATATTTTACGAGGGCGTGTACTTTAAACTTAAAGCACACGAAGGAATTATTTAAAAGTATTTATGATACAATTACCTACACGAATTAAAGTCGACACACATTCTTCGTTGTACTTTTCTAGGTAAGTAGGTAATATCTAAAACCCTGTACTGTAATCTGAGTGTGCTTATAATCCGATTACGATTTTTCTCATGTGACCATCGACATGGTATTTCTACATCGATGCATGCAACTTATAAGAGTACCCAAATATAGATATAATATTATAGAGTATACAACATAATATTCAAGTGAAATCTCTTAGAACGTAATCTGCAGGTTCTTGAATACGACAATGTTTACTCCATTCATAATCATGATATAGTAAGCAAACATACAGTTTCTTTGATAAATCACTCCTTAGGAATACTGTCGGCACAGCTTTAATGATGTAGCATATATTAATGTAATACATAGGTATACAGTTTTTTCAACATGTGAATAGCAAGTCTGATTTGGCATACATGTGACAGCGAGCTAGTCTTCCTTTTCGTCAAAAAAGTCGACGGCGCAGTCACGTCCACATCGCTGTGGACGGATGAATTTATTTTCATTTCCAATGGCATCACAGTTGAGCGAGGGCCCCTTCCACCCACTGACCTGATTAACGATGATATTTTTCACAATCTTTACTGGAAGTGTTATTTACGATGAACGACATTTATTTATTTGTGAAATGAACAGGTAATTCCTTTGAAAACTTTATTTAAATGAGCAGAGCGATAGAAACAAATGACTGTGAAAATTAAATTATTGTTATCTGAGCGGGCTGGATGTATTCGGTAAGAAAATTTTAAATATTTTGTGTAGAATGCCTTGTTGGGTTACTAAATGCAAATGCATGTTCTGTGTATATCAAGTATCTACAATGATCCGCTTCAGAAAGATGTAAGATGATAAAGCCTTTACAGAAATTCCTAGATACGTCCTAGGCATTTCTGAAAAAAACTCGCCTTAGGTCTCTGGCCTTTTAGAACTGTAGTCCCAGGTAATTCCATCAAACTATAAGTACTTATTTATATAATATCTGATGTGATATGATGACACTTGTTCGTCAACAGCAATAAAAAGCCGCAAAGGTTTTGGGCTAATTTTTACTGTGCTATGTTCTCTAGACCAAGATATTTAGGACAACCATTGTGGGTACGATTTTGTAGTAAATAAAAAATACTACAAAGGTGGTCCAATAACTACTTAAAACAAACTGTCCCAGTGCCATTAATACCAGTACACTGTCGAGGGTATTGAGGTTCATCACAATAGACGATACACACACAATTTCTTTTAGAACACGAACCGTTTTCAACGCCACTGTTGATCTGGTGATTTATTAACATACAGGGAGAAGCATTATTCGACACGCGAAATGGGGAAGCAATTGTTAAGGAACCTTTACAACTTTTCGTCATTATTTCCAAATACAAGAGAAAGTTCACAAGGGCACTTACCGCCCGGCCGGAGTCGCGGTTTCAGCGCGATGTTCATTTTATTCCGCTCCGCTCAATTGAGCCTGGCCACGCCATTAATCAAGGCGGCATCGTTCCACCGACTGCTTGCTTCGTGCTTTCAATTAAAGCCTTAAGTACTCGCTTGTGGGCTCGTATGACTCCACATGCCACCCGAGTGGGCCGCTCGTTTAAAATGTAGGTACGACAAAGGAAAAGCATCTTGAAATACCTAAATACTAACCTAAGCTACTTATACTAACATAGAAAATTGACATGTTGTATACTTTATGTTGTGTGTAAACTTTCAATAACGTTTATATTATTACACCTTTGATTTTGCATGTCTTGCTAAGTTCACGGTAACTTCCACGTTTTAGTAAGTTTATGGGTTTTATTATTGTTTTGAATAGAGGCTTTAAACTTGCAATACGATAAGATGTAATAAAATAGCAAGTAATAATTTGCATTTATTAAGCGTGTAAACTGATGGGCTCTGTTTTAATATTGTTGTCGATAGTAAGACTCATTTAGCCGGCGGCGAGACGGGTTCAAAGGCTGCGAGTGATGTTGTCAAATCAGCGCCAGCTTTTGCCAACATCAAAGGGTTGTCATGTCATATCAACGTAGCGCGACGCTTTGACGTTATTTTTTAATCTTTTCTCAGTTGTGTTCTTGCGCTTTTGCTGGCTTAATATTTAAAAGCCACAAAGTGTTGCCCACGAACAGTTGTTTCGTTACTCGGCCAACGTTTAATCTCTTTTACCGCTCCAACGCTATTTAATATAAGGTAATAAAGGTATTTTATGTTCAATATTAGGTTTTGTTATTTCAGTGTTTGTAACCATGACAAGGAACAATAAGGACGAAATACTTTAAAACGGATAATTTTGGATGTAATATACCTATTTACATACTGATCCGCGGCATTGTGGCGTGTGTTGTTTACGCGAGCACGGTATAGCTCGTGATCTAAAGGCCATAAAGCAAAGTTTGGTGGCCACAAACTCGTCGGGCGGGTAATAATGCGAGACGAGACCCGCGCCGGCCCCTCCCGCCGCGCCTGCCGCGACTTTACGCCCCCAACTTTTCTAATGCCCACATATTAAAACTCTGAATGTACCAAATCTATACTAATATTATAAAGCTGAAGAGTTTGTTTGTTTGTTTGAACGCGCTAATCTCAGGAACTACTAGTCCGAATTGAAAAATTATTTTTGTGTTGAATAGACCATTTAACGAGGAAGGCTTTAGGCTATATAACATCACGTTGCAACTATTAGGAGCGAAGAAATAATGGAAAATGTAAAAAAAAAAACAGGGAAAAAATAACTAATCCACGCGGACGAAGTCGCGAGCACAGCTAGTAAGTTATATGTATTTGGAAATGTTTTATACTTTTATTACATTAAACTTATATCATGACCTCTCAATAACCGTACGGCGGATTACGGCCCCGAAACAATCATTTATAGATACAGGTCGAATTAAAGAAATATCAGATTTTTAATTAATTTTGAAATGTATTTTACACCAATTCGGTCACTCTGGTTCCAATTCTTATAGGAACCTTCATAAAATGGTCTACAACACACTACGAAATTTAAGCACTGACGACGGGCTAAGAGATTAGACTTTGCTACAACATGCTACGGTTGTGCTACGACGACATTCGTAGCCTGTGATGCGAAATACGCCATTGAGATACGGAGAGGGAAATAAATAACATTAACTTTCCATTAACAACTAGCTAATGCTTGCCAGATATAGTCAAATTGATTATAAAACATTAATAGTATAGGAAATTTGTATGTACCTAAGCTCAAATAATGATATTGTTGTACTTTGTAGGAAATAAATAGATAGATTTTCGTAATGACGGGAAAGGACGTTTACTTTGCAGCCGAAGTTTATTAACAAAAGCCATCATAAAACTTGTATTTTTTTGAGGCCATTACATTATGTTATAAGGTATCAGAACTCCACATTACAATCCCTTAAATATGGTTGAGTGGACCGGTCTATTTTAGTTTATATGGTTTCAGTTTTATTTTTTTAACCTTTGTGTTGTGTTTAGAATTGACAATATGAAATCTATTGAAAAGAGCAACAAGAGATTCTTGCCGATCTCTTCACGGTAGAATCATCATCATTGATCAGCCTTTATCAGTCCACTGCTGGACATAGGCCTCTCCTAATGTTCGCCACTTTGGGCAAACACTTGGATGCTTTAACCGAAATCGCCACCCTCCGCAGGCGGGTTGGCGATTGCAGGGCGCAGCTTCTCGCTCCGGTGACGCTGCTGCCCATCATAGGCCTGTGGTATTTAGCTTCGCCCATATTCGTGATGATTAGGTTGGTTTCACAGCTGTCCGGGAGTCCCGTACGGGCTTTTACTACGGGCGCCCGGAGCGGGAGCACACATGAGGAACTAGAACATCGTTTCACAGCGACTCGGACGCGACCCGCTCCGGGGAGAGCCCGTACAAAGCCCAAGTACCGTACCGAATGAACCCACGTTTCAGAGCGCTGTGGGCGTGACCCGTACGGCCTTTCCGCGCACGAACTGCCTGTACGGAACTCCCGGAGAGCTGTGAAACCAGCCTAATACCAGTCGGATACCAGTCCAGTATAAGAGTTTTACTAAACCATTAATACACCCTATTTTGATTTGATTTTTATACGGTATTGCTGGCATGAATGCCATGTGCCGGACACAGTGAGTCGAGTGAGAGAAGCCCGGGCGCGGACGCGCCGCAAACACGGCTCGCGTGCCTTCCACTATTACCTTTGCGTAGACTTTAGCTAATCACTCGTAATATCGTATAAATATGACCCTTGACCCGATACTGCATTTATAAACACCCGTTTAATGAATACTTTCCACTTTAAATTTTCCACACAGTCTCACTCTAAAATATAGGTTATTTCACAAAACGTATACCTTTTCATAGCATTAACTACGGCTATTAATTTGGTGATTTGAATCGGGTTTTAAAAGTTTTAATTAAAAAAAGGTTTGAATTAGAGATCAATTTTTCAAGAGCTCTGTTTAAGGAAACATTACTCGTATCTACGAGTAATGTTTCCTTAAACAGAGTCCAGTCGTGAATCGTCAGGGCAACATCCATACTAAATGAGCTTTTCTGATTATCTCTTTAAATAATTAAATAATGTGTAGTTATAAAAATATTGGTGTAGTATTGTAATATTATAATAATTAGGTGGCGAACATTAGGAGAGGCTTATGTCCAGCAGTGGACTGACACGGGCTGATGATGATGATGATAAAAATATTATTTCAACGATACCTAAGGAGAAAACTAGGTAAAGCTAACATCATTGCCATCAATGTCCGATTTACCATGTACCTACCTGGTAAGTTTATATATTTGTGAATGATGATTGAAAATGATATACATTACTATGTATAAGTGGCGGCTAAATAAAATTTGGTTAAAATAACTGGCCCTGTTGGTGGTGTGATATACGTGCCAATAAATTTTGTGACACTGGTTTGGAAATTAAAATCTCCTCAGTATTTTATTTAAGAACACTGACCGTGTGGCGTGGTCTTGTAAGCGATTGTCTAATAAAAGCGAAAATATTTATACAGATGAAGGTTGTTGATATAAACTGAAGCATACCTAGAAGAAAATTGCTTGGAAGTAACGAGGTCGTAATTATGAACCAATTTAGTCTAAACCGATTTTTTCAGCAAAACCAATCTGTAAACGACGCAACAGCAATTTTGTTTTCTTTTTTCGCCCATAATTCGGGTCAGCACGCC
Organism: Conogethes punctiferalis; assembly: GCA_031163375.1. Taxonomy (NCBI): domain Eukaryota; kingdom Metazoa; phylum Arthropoda; class Insecta; order Lepidoptera; family Crambidae; genus Conogethes; species Conogethes punctiferalis. Next base: position 13,945,564 of record CM062081.1, on the reverse strand, counting down.
AACCTCGTCCTTTCTTTATCTTGATCAGCTCATCAAACGCTATCGAACAACCAACAACAGACACCTCTAAAACAAATACCCGCGCAGTAACTCACTAAGGCCTCCTGCTTAATGAAAACGAAATGAAATTACAAGGACGCTAATAAAATAACTCAAACGCGTCAGAAGAAATAAAGCCATTTTTATATTACGCACTAAAGGTTGCTAATTATTGGTAAAATTAAGTATTTTCCAGTAATGTAACGCTGAGAGTAAGAGTGAAAGTTTTTGGTAGGGTAATAAAATGTTTCAATAAATTTAGCAGCAAGTTGAAATTTAAAGAGAGGTAGGGCATAGCGAATCTTCGCTCGAATTGAGCCGCCCGTCCGGGGAAGGACCTCCACCCTATAGAATACCGCAGTCAAATGACCTCTGGGTCGTGTTTCTGCCGGTGAGTAGGGTTTCCGGAGCTCGTGGGGGGTTAGGGTTGGGCCGGCATGGCGGTGGCAACTGACAGGTAACTGACCAGTTACTTGCCCGTTGTCACAGCGACTTGGGCTTCTCTTTCGCTTTCCATCAGGTGTAGGGAAGCCATTATGTCGAGCCATTATAAAAAAAAAAAAAAATGTTCTTTTCAATCAGAAAGCAGAGGGGACGGGCGGAAGGGCCGCGCTCGTTTGGGTTTCGTGCTGCTCGATAAGCAAACGACGCTGCGAGTGTAGCCGGCTGGTGCCGCGATAACTATTCCTTTGCACGTTATATATATCTACCTAGGTATCGTTTAACTTTGTGTAGGTGAATACAACGGAACTACACCAACTATTACGTTGAACATTGAATTACTGAAAATACATGCAAATATGGGTAAAGTTTAAATGCATTTTAGTTATATCATCCAGTCAGTATAACGTGTGTGTCTATACGTACCTTATATTAGGTATGCAATAGCTATCTACTTTTCACAATAAATTTTAGCTGAATTCCAAAATAAATGAACAATGTTCAGTGATGAAAAGATTTCCTCAGCATGGGTTTGCTTGGCAGGGAAGACGAGTTCTTAAAAAACTTAATGTTTCAAAATGAGTAATTTGCTGACTACCAACTGTAGCTGGCACGTGATGACGTCATTTGCTTATCAACGATCTAATCGACTCACCCTATTCATGTTTCCGCCTAACATTAGTAACCCTTGACCAATTTCAGAATCGAGCGCATGTTGCCATACTCGTAGCATGCCAAACTAAATAAATAATTAAATATCAGACAACATCACTACATTGCTCCGATCCCAAAGTAAGTAGCTTAACACGTTGACCGCCATGCCGGTCACCGGTGACCGGCAAACAATAGTTTTTCTATTGTGTCTAGTTTCTCGGCAGTCAAAGACTTAAGCACTTGTGTTATGGGTATCAGAACAACGAAGGTACCACAAATAAATACTTTAATACAATTATAAACACCCAGACACGGAACAAACACAAGTGTTCATCACACGAATGTCTGTCCCGGGTGGGAATCGAACCCACGACCCTTGGTTCAGAAGGCAGGGGTCACTACCAATTGAGCCACCGAGCCAGTCCTTCAGCATCCCTCTAACTCGTAGTGTTTGTTCTTCAGCATCCCCAGACGAATTCCTGTCCTTACTGTAGCCTTTACAGTTGGATAGGTACCTATATTGTGATAAATTCTATAAAATACTTATACTCTACCCATACACTCTTGATCTTTTATTCATAAATCTGTCACACATTCGTAAACTAACTTACATAGGTACAATATGTACTCGAATAGTGTAGTGTGGAATTCGAGCATTTTTTATTGAAATCTTATCCAAGAACCCAATTCTTAAAAATTGTACGTGTTGAATAATGATATCATCACATTGCAACTAAAATTACATTACCGACATGAGTTTTTAAAACCTACACGCTTTTTTAGGCAAAAGTGTAGTTGCTTCTTGTCTCATAACTTAAGCTTTAGGGAAATCCGGGAGACTTTATCAGGTGAAATAGATGAACCACCTTTCAAAAATCAACTTATATTTTGCCCTAACGATACGTCAAGAACGATACGTAAGACGGCCATTGGTAGACCGCGCTTATTAGACCTATCAGTTATAGACAGTCTTGAACTATAGTTAGAGCAGAATTTGAGTTGATTTTTTAAAGGTGGTTCTTCTATCTCACCTGTTTAAGTCTCCCTACTGACTGTTGCAGTAAGGATATTTTGTATTTTTAGACTAAAAAGACTACAGGTAGGTACTAGACAAGTAGGTATTTAAAGGTAAAGGTGTTAGTTGACGGTGACGTTTCTATCACGCAGGCAAAAATAGAAGAAGGGCGCCAGTGCAATGTCATGGTTTCAATTTCCGGAAAGCGCCCGCATCGGCACGCGTCGTCTCCTATTTGGGTAGTTAAACCCGATGAACCGAAACACGATACGATTTGTTCGATGATATTCCTGGAATTACGCAATATTCTGTTGATTTATCAAGTGGAATCACTTCCCGGGCATATTTGGGGTCAGTTGGATTTGGATACCTACATGTCATGGTAATAAAGACTGCCGGGGGCGGGACAAAGTAAAATTACCATGATTAAATTTAATGAATTTCCATAACGAACGAATTGTACTCTTCTATTAAAATCTTTGAGACGAATCTTGCATTAATTAAGTTATTAAAAGAGGTTTAAAAGAGTACCTACTAATTATGTACCTACTTATTACTACATATTTCTTATTACACTCTAATAGTAAAAATCGATAATAAGTAGATATCTTTAAGAATCGTTTGAAGTGAAATTCTTAAATTAAAATCTGTCGCGAGTTAAATTATTACAGTTCCACCTTGATGGGTCACAACAATCTACAGAAAAATAATAGGTACGTTCAATTGAATGCAGTTGTTACGATTGACAATCTTTCGACAGTTTTTAATCTCACAAGATGGATTATAATCTAACAGTATTTACAATTTCACGGTTTCATACCTATACAAGGTTGTTAAAGATACTTATCTTATCGATTTTTACTATTAAAGTGTAATGAGAAACAGTATTAAGTACCTACTTAGTACTACCACAGATTAATAAATAGTTACTCTACTTCTTTTCCCATCTGGCTACCTAGTCATGTATGTACCTATGTGTTAACATACACGGCCTAATTCTTCCGAAACTACAAGACGTCATTAGTGCTTTCTGGATTATTCCAACATTTAAAGTATGTATTTATACAATTTACCTAATAGTCAATTTCTTACGGACTAGTTATCTCTGAGGATCTCTCTGTAATATTAATATTTGCACAGTGTCCCGGATGAATTCGTAAGCCCGGACCAGTATTCTCACGAGCTTGAGTTATTCATATTATTACAAGCTTTGTTTCGCAGGATGAGGTCGTGGAGTGTCCATCTCAGTGGGTATTGGTAAACAATTTTTGTTGGAGCCGTGTCATATTTTATTTAGTAGTCAATCACGACGGACAGGCTTTACAATCTCGCGGGATTACCGAGGTTGGGGAGAGGATATCGAATCTCGTCAGTATTGTTTCAGCATGAAATAATATGATTGTGTATGCCAAAACCTATCTGATTGTTTGATTTCGATTAAAATACAAATGGACTTCGAATATACTTGATATATTGATTGTTTATATGATAAGACGGGAAAATATTGTTTGTAAACTTGATAATACCCATAACCATTCAATTAAGTAGGTATAAACCTAATTACTCTATTAATAAATTTATAACGTAGAGCATTTTCTGCTTTGAAGATACTATAAGGTGGCCATAGAAAGACAGGCTTTTTGTTTTATTATCCAGCCGCAAAAATGTCCGTATAGTTTATTAAGCTATGAATGTTTTAATATTAAATGTGATGAACTTTCGGACAATGTGAACCATATCTATGTAGACCTCGAATTGGCTACAGTTATAAAGAAAATGTCTTTGATAAATTTATCCAGAAGACAAGAGGTAAACAACTATTTCAGCTTCTGAAGTTTTGATAAAAGAAATTAATATTCGTCTTACATCTTTACTTACGGCCTACGTCCATCCACGTATTCCTCACGGAACCACTACTCGTTTTTATTCCACCACGAGTGATAAATACTATTTTACCGTTACATATAATTACCTACCTGCCTATCTATACTGATTTATCTGTAAACTTAATTTGTTTATTTCTGCAAGATATTAAGTATGGTAGTTATTGATATGGAAAATCTGAGTGAGTTCAAAGAGTTTTCTTAATGAGTTTACTCTTTTATTTGAAAAGTTCTGCTTTCGGATCTTATAAAAGAGGTTCCTTTATACATGTAACAAATAGATACCAATATTTATGTACCTATATACTATACGCATACTACGTATATAGCACGGATCTTATTTTTAGTGTGTAAGTAGTTCATACATGTCTTTGTATTTGTAAAGGAAAGTATGAAGGCATATCTACTGTGATAGGCGTTTCCTTCTTGTTAATCGTAATTACCTACCTATCTCTTACTATTCTTATTGAGTGAACTTATGACATGAATGCACTCGGTCGGCCGGAGGCGACGAAAGGTCTGTGAGCGCTCAAACAGAATTGGCGATAGCCATGTGCTGAGCTAAGATTGCGACTTTTCACTACGAGTTCTGTAAATAATTTGCTTACAACATGAGATCAGCAGCACTATTCAAACTGCCCAAAAGGCAATATTGAATAAACGTGCGAGAAAGTTTGCATCCAAATGGTGAATAGCCCCTGTGAACTGAACGTGTTTAAAACGGTTCATTAGAGGTTACATACATACAACTAAAAGAAATACAGATAAATTTGTCAAATTATATACAACGGTTACATATAAATCAACTTGTCGTTGAAAGTGAGTACCTACTGTTGTTGTTAATTATTCTTTTTATATAGTGTAATCTTATACTCGTAGTGTAGTAGCTAACTTTAAACTAAATTAGTAACAAACCTTGAGAGCAAACAACTACTTCAAATGATTGTGTTCCGACATGGCCAATCGATGATGATTTATTGTGCATAAATTACATATTACGAGTATATTCATATATATAAGTATATTATATTATAATATAAACTACAATACAAGAATCCGAAATATACTCATACAAGATGGAAATAATAGATGTAGTTGGTTGTTATAGATTTTAGCGACTGTAAATGTACATTTAGGACTTAGGTTTTAATATGAGTTACTATTGTAAGAAACCCTTAATAATATACTAATGTATTACCTCGGTTATCCTGGTTCTTGTACCTACGTTTATCTAAAGCAGAATAAATTACTGCTACGATTTTAAACTACGAAAATATTGCGCTACGGAACGGACGCATACCTATCATATTTTCAATCATTAAGCGCTTATTAACTAAGTATAATAGGTACATTGTACTACCACAGATGATTCATTGTAAGCGAAAATATAATTTATTGGATTAAGGATCGACAGTAGGTACCTATCGTCTACTTTCGCCTGCGTTCCTAAAGTCGTATAATATAAAGTCCATTTCCAAATGTTGAGTGAGGTTTACTATGGACTTTGGTAGAATTAGATCAAATTTAATCAAAACACGCGCTACGAGCCTTTCTGATTGTTCAATATTACAACAAAAGTATGTAAATTTACTGTTTAGGCAGTAAAACAATTGTGAATTACAACTTCGAGCAAGTTAAGGATAAAATAACATACCGAAATTGCTTTAACATCCCATAATTGGTTAGACTTGTTTTACCAAAAATAATAACACAAACTTCTTTTATTATCATTACATAATGTAAATTAAACAATGGAAACAGTAATTAAGCAACACACTTCGATTCATCGACTATTTTATATTATATTTGTTTTTTTGCTGTTGGTGGCAGACGAGAAAGCACCCTGTTGAACAGTAGCCACCGCCTTTGGACATCAGCAATGCCGGGGATACAGCCACGGCTGTACCTGCGTCATGCTGCAGCCTACCGTGACGAAAGAACTCTCCCTAAACCACGTTTATAAAAGAATTATCTCTATACGTAGCGATCGGAAACACTGTAACTGTATTGTAATAATATATAAAAAAATTGCATACCTATTATTGTATAACTAATTGTTGAAACAATTAAGTAATACCTATCTACGTCATGTATTTTTAAGGATACCCGTCGATTTACTAATCTCGGTATATTTATGAAAACAATGCCTTGGTGAATGTATCCCCAACAACTTTGAACAATATTTATTATGACCTACATTTGTATCTACTCATTAAGAAAACTGCCGAATTTCGTTTTTTTAAATGAATTTGAATTATAACATCATTTTTAAAAATACCTAGTTATGTAGATTTGTAGTATCATCATCATCCTTGCCTTTATCCGGTTGTCTCAGGGTCGGCTTTCCAAACTGAGAGATTTGGCGAGGGCTAAGCTTTTACACAGAGCGACTGCCATCAGACCTCCGCAACACTTAGGGTAAGCTATACCCATTCCCAGTTTTAGGCGTCAGAGTTATCATCATCTATGATATGATGTAACGACTGATATCTGAGTTGTTAAAGATAGCACCCGGGACCAACAGCTTAACGTGCCTTCCGAAGCACGGAGGAAATCGGTGTCAAATTTTGGTTACCCATCATCGATTGACCGCGCCAATGGTTGCACAACGTTGCGTGCGATCATTGTTAAGCGAACAAGACCGCGGCGCCACCGACCTCCTCAAATAAAGTATACCTATTTTTAAAAATTGAAATTTAATTGGACTTTGCTTATTGCAAACGAAAGTTAGCAAATTTCCTTTGCTATAATGGGCGCTTTGTGGATGCAAAACTTTCGTAAACACTTAGCGTAACTTCCTCGTCGTCAAATATTAACACAGACAAACAAATTCAGATTAATAATGGACGGCTCCTAACAACGATAAAATAACGGCTGATAAGTTTAAACCAATTTAAAGTACTTAACAATGTAAACGCAGTACGCATAAAGCAGTAATACTGGTACATAATCTGTTTAGCACAAAAGTGTAAGGTTTCTATGAACACAATTCAGACAAAAGCTATGGTAAGAGAAGGTTTAGGTTGGTTAGGTATTTGCATCAGCAGCACCAGCTCGCTTGGTCGCCTGAGCGCGCCACAACCCCGAAAGCCCTTCTAGTCGCCTTTTACGACAGGCAGCGGAACCTCGGTAGTATTCTTTCTTACGCCCCATACCGTAGGGCGCAACCTCAGGCGACCATTTCTATGACGATACAATTTCACTGATGAGTGTGCGAATTCCTAATTTACCTTAGATTAAACTGAGATGATTCGTTTTCAATGAACCAAGAAATATAGATTTCATCACAAATCGTTGAATTGTTTATTGAGAAAAAAAATAGTTAAAAATACTGTATTTTAAGAGATCCGAACACCTAGGGAACACCGTACACGTCGTGTCGCTCCCAGTCGCCCGCGTACTTTAAACGACATTACAGTCGTTTTGTGGTTTAAATAGGGCTTACCATGATCTACATTATTTTGATCTATAATACGTGAGTAAATAGATACCTATATACTAAATATAATACGAAATTTTGGTAGCCGCGCTGCGCCGCAACCACACCTCAAGCGAAAGTCATTTTATACCTAAGATTAATGCTGAGACTTTATAGCTTGTACGATATCGGTATCGGTAAATTTCAATTGAAATCTGTTAGCTTAAGAATACATTAAGGTCTACCTATGTAATTTTAATTGAGTAGGTAATAACATAAATTTAAATTACCGACCGTTAAAGATTCTGGATGCTGAAACTCTGAATGTCGTGTACTTAATCAATATTTCAATGCCTTACTTTATGATTTAAAAAATGTAGTCGTGTATAAATATTGTGCCCTGTTGTATTTTTTACGGGGTGGTAACATTTTTTGAAAACAAATACTTAGGTATTTTATACAAAATTAATGTACCTATCTAATAAATTGTATTGCGGTTCAATTAATTCCAGAAAATCATTGGTTTTTCTTGTATTTTTCAATTAAATATTAATGACATAAATCTAATGAAGTATGCAAATACATTCTTATGATACATTATGTTACATAACAATTTATTCACAATTTAAATTAAGAACCCTTACAAAAGCTTCTAAGAGAGCAGTTAAAGTTTGAACAGAGAGTTTCAACTCTTCAAGTTGCAACTTTTGTATAAATGTACAATATTATTTAATAAGTATATATAAATTATTAAAAGCATTTCCAACAAGTTTTAATTAGCACTATGATCAATTTAAGATATATTTTGCTAATGGAATGGTATAAAGAGTGGGATAACATCAACGCTTGTATTTGGGTGAGTTGTTGCTTTCATTATTTATTTATTAGGACAACCAACAAGATACATAATAAGCAATACGGAAAATAATAAAATTAACAGCTTAGTGTCACCTTAATTATAGGTTGCCACGGCATGCAATTATTCTTTTTGATATTAATCTTGACATAGATGTTAGGTAAAATTATAAGTAAGTCAGGAAAGCCTTACTAACTCAAAAAATATTTTAATATAATTCAGGGTGATTCGAACGTAATTTAAACGATTTTGAACGGAAGAATAGGGTATAGAGAACTCTACTTAACAACTATGTACTTACAAAATGTCGGTTTTTAAAAGTATCTACTGGTACATCTTCAAATGGTAGCATTGCATCCGTAACAGAGTATTTCTGTAGTAACAGAAACAAAAAAGCTTTGAAAGCTTAAATATACCTACTCTCGAGCTTAAATTAAACCGATGGCGCCATCTAACGAAAAGTTTTCTGACTAAGGTTTAAGCTGGTAGAGCTTGCAAAGGAGCATTGGAATTTATCTGCAAGTGCAATGTATAGATGTCAGCAGGAAGATTAATTTACAACAATTATTTTCCTTAAAAGTTTAAACCATTTAATTTTAAAAATAATATTATTATTTACTACATTACATTGGCTTATTTGCTTAACGTTTAACATTTTAACCTACCTACCATGCGTATTGCAAACTAAACAATTTTTATGTTGTTAGACCTACGCTAGTCAAATGTTGTAGGTAACTACATATTTTTTTTCTATAAAAAAAATCCTCATCGTCAAAATCAATTCTCTACAACTGAATGAGTTTATTTGTAAATAAGAATGAATGAGAAAGGATACGAAATGTGTTTCACACAAGTTTTATTAGGGGTATCCAACAGCTGCAAGGGTAAAAAAAGAGCCATCTGTAAAGAAAGACTAATGTGGGCACACATTTCCTCTCTTCGTATTAGGTAAATGGGCACAGTTTATGTAGGTATATAAGAAACATAAGAAAGTTGAAGGCACGTAAAATATCTTGGTTACCTAATGTATTGGTTAGTCCCATGTCTCCCATGGTTTTTAATTAAATATTTTTTTGTAACTTTTACATTACATAGACCTTGTCCTAACAAGAACGAATAAATAAAACAAGAATCATCTAATTTGATGGAGTCTTCGAAAGTTATGGACGTACAAAGGTACATTTAGATTTTCTATTTTTATTTAAATATGTACATTTTAACAACTAATGCGACACACCTAAACACATATGTACCTACATAAGCTTTTATTTATGCTTCTTTTTTATATTTCTTAAAAGCCTAAACCTATTCCTTATTATTCCTGGTGTAACCTCGATAGCTGTGTCGAAAATCTATTTCCCTACCTGCTGCCACCCGGTGAGTGCGCCCGTAGTCAAAAAACATTTCGAGGATAGCAATAGGTATGTATTGTCATGGCATATTACCACGTGATGTGTTAACAATAATTTCGTATCTAAAGTCGTAAATATTATGGCTTCATTCAGCCAACAAAGTTGGAGACAGCACATACCTACCTACCTGCTCGTAATATTCATTGTGTACCTACTCGTAGTTACCAGCGTGCATCACTAAATTCCTGAACAAACACATGTTCTTTACATCCTTTTTTCATAATTTCCTTGCACCAAACCTTGTAAAACATTTGACTTGGAGGTTTAATAAAGATTATTATTATTATTATTATTTTTGGTATTTATTTATTATCTCGGTTTGTACCGGTTTTCCAGAATAGTACGGGCCTTAGCCAAGTACTAATCCTCAAATGTTGTGTTTACAATGACATTGTAAACGGCTGTACTGGGGTTGAAGGTATAAATGTACTGTTATGTAGTGAGTTCATTGGAGTGAGTGTATCAGTCTGTAATGAGACTGATTGATTGTATGTGTCAGGCTGTGTGTGATTTAATGTGATGGAGGTTATAAGCTGATTTGAAGTTGAATTTTCCTGCAAGTGAGATTGGCCATCGACCTGTAAAAATTTTCGTACAATTCTGCATGTGTTCAAAATTACTGCTTTTTGAAGGATCCTATATAAATATTGTGGCAATTCAAGGGTGTTTAATGAATTGTGAATTTGATTAGGTATTACTCCGGTTGTTGATAGCACAATAGGTATAATGATTGCTTTTTGCAAGTTCCACATACGCTTTACTTCTTCTCTAAGGTCAATGTATTTGGAAAGCTTTTCTGAAATAGATGTCTGTAGGTTGTGGGTATTAGGGATGGCAATGTCTATAATGAAAGCTGTTTTATTATGTTTATCTATCAGAACAATATCTGGTCTGTTATAATGTGTCGTTCTATCTGTTAACACTGCTCGGTCAAAGTAAAGCTTATGCGTATGATTTTCAAGGACTGTATCTGGAGAGTATTTATAATATGGAACAGGGGGGTGTGTGAGAAGTTTACATTTGTCTGCTAGTGCTTGATGAATTATATTCGCCACTTGATCGTGCCTGTGCTTATAATCACTTTGTACAATTGATTTGCACGCACCTGTGATGTGCTGAATAGTCTCAGAAGCACTGTTACACTTTCTACATAAATCTGTTGGTAGGTTACGTATTTTCATTATGTACTTCTGGTAGTTCCTCGTTTCTATTACTTGGTCCTGTATAGCTAACATGAACCCTTCCGTCTCTGGAAACAGCTCGCCGCGCCTTAGCCACTCGTTCGAAGCAATTCTATCGACGTTTGGTTGGCATAGGTCGTTGCGGTGTCTGCCGTGCAGTGATTTCCGGGCCCAGTCATTGATTTTAGTCTGTCTGTCTGTCAGTATTTCGTTGTTTTGTTTATTTTGGTCTGCTAAATTTAAAGGTGTTAATTTGTCATCATTTGAAACTATTGCTGCATGTAGTAGCGATTCTTTGGCTTTCAGATGGAAGTAAGATCGAAGGTTAGTCACCAAACCGTTGTGTAAATTTATGACGTCTATTAATCCTCGTCCTCCTTCTTTTCGCGGCAAAGTTAGTCTCTGAACACACGAACGTGGATGGTGTTTCCTATTTTTGGTCATTGTAGTATTAATAGACCTTTGGATGTTTTTTAATTCTGTTTTTGACCACTTAACAATACCAAAAGAATACGTCAAAACAGGAATTGCAAAAGTGTTAATCCCCTTTATGGTATTTTTGGCATACAAATGGCTTTTCAGTATGGTATTAGTACGATGTTTAAATAATTTTAATAGTGTCTGCTTAGTTTCTTTGAAGTGGATAAATTTTGACTGATTATAACCAAGATATTTGTAGGTTTCATTTTCTTCTAAAGAGTCTATTTTCTCTCCATTTTCCAATTGATAAACATGTTGGTGGTTTCGTCCTGCTTTCACTGAATTTATTTTACACTTGTCGATGCCAAACTCCATGCAAATATCACGTGTAAAATTTTCGGTCGAATCAGCAAGCTGATATAGGTCATTCTGGGTAGATGCATAGAGTTTGATATCGTCCATGTAAAAAAGATGATTTAATTGATATGTATATGTTGCTTGATTATTGTCTGATTCATTGATGTTATCTTTGTATTTTAATGTGTATCCTACATCCAGATCATTAAGCCTATTTGAGAGAGGGTTGAGGGCCAGGCAAAACCACAGGGGACTTAGGGCGTCACCTTGGAATATACCTCGCTGAATTTTAATTGTATCTGTTTCTACTGTATTGTCTCTTGTACTTAATTTTAATTTCGTCGACCAGTTTTGCATTGCTGTAGCAAGAAATGTGATGATTTGGGGGTGTAATCTGTATATCTCAAGGACTTTTAAGAGCCAGGAGTGAGGTACGGAATCGTAAGCTTTCTTATAATCTATATACATTGTGAACAAATCTTTTTTCTTCCTGTGGACTTGCTGTAATATTACTGAATCAATTGTTAGTTGCTCTTTACATCCCTGGCTAAATTTACGACATCCTTTTTGCTGTTCTGTTAAAATATTGTGATTTTCTATGTGTTTATATATAGTTTCGGTGAGGCAAGCTGTTATTATTTTATATATCGTCTGCAAGCAAGTAATAGGTCGATACTTCGCAGGATTAGCAAGGTCATTTTGGTCTTTGGGCAGCATATATGTAACACCTGCCGTAATATATTCTGGCATTGATTCTGGATTTTGTATGAAACTGTTGATGTGTTTAAGGAGAAAAGGATGTAGATACGTAAATTTTTTATACCAATAATTATGTAGAAAGTCTGTACCCGGGGCTTTCCAGTTGTGCAACTTGGTAATTACTTGTAAGAATACATCTATTGATATTGCATCAAACTGCATTGGTTCTATGTCTCGGTATTGATCTTGTTCATTGTTGATCCACTCTGCTCTGGGGTTGTGATTGACAGGATTCTCCCATATTCCAGCCCAATAGGTTCTGAGTTCATCAGCTTGTGGTCTGCCTGCGTCATTAAAGTTGGTTTCATTAGAAGCCGAGCTTTTAATGTTTCTGTAAAACTGCTTCTCGTTAAAATTAAACTGGTTATTCTGATTTTTGCGAAGCAATATTGTGTTCGTTCGTATAACGGCATATTAGGTATATTTTGAATTTTGGAAATTTAATCATGGTCTAAGATTGCGCCATACAACGACCTTCACCGAGACGTTTATTTGGATGAAACTTATGTGTCATCAGAAAAAAGCAATAATCTAGATAATTGATTAACTCTCGGAATATAACAAACGGTGGTTGAAAATGTTTTAATGTGTATTTAACGTAGGTATGTACTACACTTAGCAAGTTGATCAATTTACGGCGTATTTCCGTTAAATATTCCGAAAAATTATATAATACCCTGGACCAAAATTTTATCGGCAACCAATATGCATTATATATGACATACTTATTTAATTACATATACCTAGGTGAAATATAAACAATATAAACGGGTGAAGGTCGTTGTATGGCGGGATACTCTACTATCAGACTTCATTAGCTTCGGTTCTGGATGTTAATCATCCCAAATCATTTATTAGCCCGTTTAGGTATTTAGCGCGAGTTGTTACTAGGTACGATAGAGGGGTAGGTAGGTATTCACATTATGTATGTAGGTAGGTTTGGTCTGGTTATATCTATTTTGTTCTTAATCGTGCTGTGTACCGACAAGTAATTACGTCGTGTACCGGTCTAATTAGATTAATAGACACCCTACACATCAGTAATTAGTTTAACAATAAAACTGATTACAACCGTATCATATTATGCATTATAAAATTATGTAGTTACCTACTTAATAAATATACATATTACTTAATATTAAATAGGTAGGTACATAATCTAGTTAGGGACCTACTTAACTGTTTCATTTACACATCTTAAGTTCTACAGAATACCTATCTCATAATATTTTAACTTGTGCATAAGATGCGAAATCTACAAAAAAAAAACTAACGTCCTTCCCTGTACCACAGCCTGTACGAACGGCGAGAGTAGGTAGGGAGATGCGAATTGAGAGGGAGCGTCGAGCGTGGAGGTTGGGATGACGCCGGGATCGGGGGGCCCGGGAACGATTCATTGATCCGAACCATTCTCGGCATCACGAAAGGGACAAAGGGAGAACAGCAGCCATGTAGGGTCTCTTTCTTTCACCGTTCAACATGGGATTTATAGCGTGTCCCCTACGTAGGTATCATCTACCGAACTACCAATTCAGATCAAACTGTGTTTAATTAGCATGAGCATTAATAGTTTAAAATATAATTTTTTTTATCGGTTCGGTCGCGAATATATAGGTAGGATAAGACAAGTAGCAAACTTATCATCCCAAAAGACATAATTTTGTCATGTTTTATCATATTTTACAGTTCGATTTAGCTGGATAGGATGCCGAACGTAATATTTAATTAGGATATACCTACTTACCTAGGTTTTTTAAATTAGGATAGTCAATCAATAAGTCGGTAGGCATGTTAAAAATAAAATGATTCGTTATGTTCTAACAATACAATGGGCTTGAAAGATTCGTTTATTGTTTGTGAGGGTTGTAAAAAGTTCGAAACGAAAACGATCGTCCCACACACCACCAACAATTTTATCAGTGTGTGTCTTTTGCCGGGCGGCCCGCCCGGGGCGGGTGCCACACGCTAGAATGAGACGGAAGTATCACAACCAGGGCTTGGAATACCGGTAAAAATATGGTAACGTTACTTTTGCCTCGCCGAGGTATCGATACTTTTTTAAGTAGCGATACCTAAAGTAGCGGTAATTTTTAACGTTAAAAATTACCGCTACCTTCATGATGGTATCGGTAAAAAGTATCGGTAAACGTTCAAACGTTACTTACTTAATTTTGGATTAAATTCATTCTCTGTCTCTATCGCTCCCACCCAACATGGTCTCATGCGTCTCGTGTCGCGAAGTTGCCGCTCTGCTATAGGTAACCGTGCGGAGCGGCAACGCAGCAAAGTAGCGTAATAAGTATCGTTACTTTTACCGGTAACTAAAGCAGGTATCGATACTTTTAACGTTATATTGCAGTATCGATACCTGAAACTTAACGTTAAGTTTTCGTTCCGGTAAAAATTACCGTTATAATTTACCGTTAAAATTTAGTATCGCTACCGAATTACCGGTAATTATTTTACCGGTAAAAAAAGTAACATTATAAATTAACGTTACTTACCGCTATTATAATGTTAAATTGGTAACGTTACCAAGCCCTGATCACAACGTCGTTTTTCAATGACCGACCGAGTCGAACCGTAGTGTCGGTAGTACACCCATCTCTGTCACACAGGCAGCGATTTGCACGAACGGCTCGTTGAGTGGCCACGCGTGCCCGTTGTTGCACATCGACATCAACCGTTTTCAGTGCTACAGCGCGTTCCTCCGCGCTATATCTACATAACCTAAAAAATAACAATCCTGATTATTTTTAATACAATCATTGAAATTAACAGTAAATACTCATGATTACCTCGAATTTATAAGTTAGTGCTGTGAAAGTTAAACGCCCAAACGAGGGGCGTCGTGGAGTGTATTTTTGTGCAACACAAAGTAAATACAAACGGCAAGCTGTGGGGATCAGGGGCCTTTTTTTTGCCGCCGCAGGGGATGTACTATCCTGTAAGTATACATTATATTACAATCTTTAACGACAATTAGCGGCAAAAGGTCAATAATTCATATTTGGAGTCATAGACATGACATGTCTACAGATAACCCTGTGATTTGAAACAGAACAATAAATTAATGGCGCATGGCGTTATTACGCATTATTCGCTTTAGAAAACTGTGAAAACAAATGTTTGAGCTATTATCTGAGGTAGTATATTAAAACGCTAATATTTTTACGGTTCAATACAGCATAAACTGACGAAAACAATGAAGTTTACTGGTATGTAGGTACCTAGGAGACATGACAACTACCTACTACAGAGGTTGTCAGGGTTACCTGCACAGATTAAAATGCGCCCATTCAACTATAATCATAATCAACAAGGAGTAAGAAATATGTAACAACAAAACATTACACTTTGTTTCCAATCGAAATACCTAGTCTATATTTAACAGTTTGGTCAGAGAACAGCTTGAAATTTATTTTGTATATTTTTCCAAGAACTGCGTACCTATGAACAGTAATTTGGTAGATCAAAAATGTTTTATCTAGCTTAATTTTATATTTATAAAACTGAGACTGAAAACAAAATGATAAGAAAATATTTTTTTAAGTTAAAAATAGTTTGTTAAAGAATTATTCATTATGAGAGTGGTATTTCTTTTTGGATGGTTCAAAGGTACTTTTTGATTTATCAGTAATTATTATCTAAATGTTGTATGAATAAAGTGTGCTCCTATAAATGAAAATGTACCTATTGTAAAAGAAAAGTAATTATGATTTTATTACATGTGGGATAATTCTGTTATGAGTGCTATTTCCAAAAATATGTAACCTACCTAGTTGTTTGTGATTTAAGCATTGGATATTATTTGTTAACATTGCTACATATTTTGTACATGTGGTAATTAAATGAGATGTTGTGTCTTTGCATTATCAATGATTAATAAAGTAGAATGCCCTCCTGTATGAATTTCTGCCACTGCAGCGCAGCCAAAATTCAAAGAAACTAGCCAAGTAAGCATGAGTTAGTAAAATGCACAAGTGTGTGCATGAACTCAGGTGCACTATCTGTTCCTGTTCAGTTTTTATAATCAGATGGGATGATGGTACTGACCGGAGAGTGTTCAGGGGCAGTACCAACAGCTTAAAGTGTGTTCCGATGCAAAGAAGTGTGTCACCTCTAATTTCCTGTCTCCGGAGCTGTTACTGAGTACCTAATTCCTTTTCAAAAAATTTTATATTATAATATGTTACGGGTAATGCTAGATGGTGGAGTAAACCTAAGTTTACCCGGGTTGACTTAGTATTTATATATTATTCTTCTTACTTATTATTTTCTAGCTTCTTGGGTAATGTTTGAATAATAAGTAAAATAAATTCTAATTCGGGGTTTACCCATGCTCACCTAGGTCTACCCAACTCTAGGTGAGCATGGTAAACCTGGTTAACTTACTCCACCTTCTAGCATTACCCGTAACTAGGGTTGCCAGGCCATAAAATGAAAAGGCTGGACTGCAGACTATTTAAAGCCGGACATTTTGCCCTAAAAGCCGGACATATTTTTTTATTGCCAAACATAATGTTTTTACATCTAGGCTGTTGAAAAGTATGTATTTATATGTAACTAACTTTTGCCCGCGACTTCGTTCGTGTGTTTAGATTTTTACATACAAAGGTTTTTTCCCAATAACTCCCGTTCCCGTGGGAATTTTGCAATATCGCGTTGCAAGTAAGCTTAACATTTATTAGGGTACCTGCATGCCAAATTTCAATCATCTATCTTATGCGGTTTAGATGTTTTCATACAAAAGTTTATCCCACTAACAAGTTCCCGTGGGAATTTTGCAAGATCCTGAATCTCGGGAATTCCTTTCTTACTTAGTGCACCTCTACGGAACCTAAGCTACGTCCCTTCCAAATTTCCAGTCCCTACGTTTAGCCGTTCAGGCTGTGTTGATATGTCAGTCAGTGAGCCAGTCAGTTTCTCCTTTAATATGTTTAGATTGAATTTTGCCAGTAACGCCATTTATTAAGAGGTAGCAGTAGTTTTGGTTTGTGAGTTTATTTCTCAGCCTTTCAAGTCAGTTTTTTGCTCTCCTATTTTTTGTTGATTTAAAAAGTTGATTTAAAGATTAAAAAATTTGGGCTGTGCGTTGTTAGATCACTATGTCAGTCAGTCAGTCACTTTTGAGTTTAATACATAATATTTATTTAGATGTAAAGTGGTAATGAGATCGAAGATGAAGTGTGTGCCAGATGCGCCGCGCGCGCCAGCAGTTTGCTCTCTTGTCCGCTCGGACGCTCGTCCGCCCACCCGTACGAATCGCCACTCTGACAAAAAGCCTAACAAAAGCCGGACAGGCCAAACACGTAAATATTTGGCCGGACGCGACCGCAAAAAGCCAAACATGTCCGGCTAAAGCCGGACATCTGGCAACCCTACCCGTAACATATATACAGTATACTTCAAGTACATGTAGGTATTTGAATGAATAGGTAATACATTATCATCTTTGTAAGTTTTATAATTCAAATTCAGTATAGTGTCTTCATACCTACTCATAATAGGCACAACATTGTTGAAATTTGACCAAAAAGATACCAGAGAATTTCCTAACCAGATTATTTTCTACTTATTTTCTCTGGGGTATTTTTTTAATGTATTAGGTACATGAAATTTTAATTTAAGTACATAACTGTTTTTAGGGTTCCGTAACCAAATGGCAAAAGTTTGTCTGTCCGTCCGTATGTCACAGCCAGTTTATTCCAAAACTATAAGAGGTAGGTACATTATAAGTTTATAAGGGTCCGTTTTTGCCATTTTGGCTACGGAACCCTAAAAATGAGATATCTACCTACATACTTTAATAGATGTAGTGTAGTGTCAGTTTACTGTTTTACTTTATACCTACTGTAAACCCGTTAAAACTTATAACAAACGTGTCAAAATTAAAATTCCAACAGTATTTTTAATAATAAGTAGGTATGTACTCAGGAATGGTGTATGTACCTTCTTAGTAGCTGTTTACCTGCTGTTTTGGAAATTTAATAAAAGCGTCTTCCACCCTCCTCGATATTTGGGCGGTGCTCGGTAGCGGGCGCGAGCGCCCCAGTAGGATATTACGGGAACCCGTTCATTGCTCAAGGTGAACTTGCACGCCGGCCGCCGACCAGAGATGGTAATAAGGACAAATTATTCGCATACCGCCCTTTGTTCACATTTCGAGTTCACGGATACACTCGGAGCCTTGGGCTCGTCTACCTGCTCGTAAAACATTGTTCACTCAGGTAGCGGAGCACTTAATTTTGTGCCTGTGTAAATCAGTGCTCAAAGGATAACAGGCATAAATGAGAATATTGAGCTTGTACTGATTTTCAATGTGCATTGTCAGCTCGACGCCTAAATGTATTCACCACTTAGAACACGAAATAATAATGCTCAAAAGTTTAAGGTTAAGATACTTTGGACTTGTAATACTCATCTCATCAGTATAGCACACGCTTCCGTTACACTAACTGGAAAGTGAGTAAAAAAATTCTCAGCAGCTGTTCCTATCAAAGGTAAAAAAAAATAGTACGTCCTTTTAGCTAGAATAAGTACATATTATTATTGTTATTTATTATACCTGCCTAAATTTTTAAACCTATTTAAAAAATCTACGTATACGGTATACCTACCTATTTATAAATATAAAACTCCTATAAATTTAATCCTTCCTGTACCCATAAAGTAATTAATTTACACCGCGGTTATTAATGAATAAGCCGGGAACCAAATAGGTGCAAGTAATTTACACAATTGATTAATCGCATCACATGAAGGCGTTAACTACGATGAGATTTGAGTTAAACAAGCGGAACTTGTCGAAATGTTCAATCGCATAGTGAGTTGTGACGTTGCGTAGCGTTATGGTATACAATTACACTGATCAACAGAGGTCGAGCTACTCTGTACACTCTTTGCTGAACATTGTTGCTACGAGTATGTAGTGTGTGTAGGCATTCCATACTGTATCGTATAATACATTACAATACGCGTATGTTATCCGCATGACAAATGTTAGCCTGTTTCATTACATTCAAGAGGCACAATTATTATTAACCGGCCACCATGTTTTCCTTATCTTCAAAAACAAAAAAATCAATCCCAAATGAAATTATTGAATTTGAAGTTATGTCGATGGTGGCGCGCACCAAGAGGTTTAGTTCCTCGTTCCTGCCCCGTGCCATTAAGTCATGGAATGCCCTTCCAGCTCATCTGTTTCCTTCTTCTTACAATCCTGGGTTCTTTAGGCGGGGCGTGAAACGGCATCTCAGTGGGCCTTCAGGATGAGGGCGACAGGCGCAATGGGCTCTATTGTGCCTGTCGACCTAACTTTTGGACCTCACGACCGCTTACCATCAGGTGGAGTGAGGTCATCCTGAAAGCTCTTCTTATAAAAAAAAAGTCGTTAAATATAATATGTAATTGACATTCAGGGGCACAATGAACCGACCACTTATTTTCAACACATTTGGAAGTGGCTTAAATTCTTAATCTATACTTATAATAAATCTGTAGAGAGGTCAATTCTGTACATAAAATATTTTTTCAAAATAACTATCAGGGGGTGATAAGTGATCGATACT
Organism: Conogethes punctiferalis; assembly: GCA_031163375.1. Lineage (NCBI taxonomy): Eukaryota > Metazoa > Arthropoda > Insecta > Lepidoptera > Crambidae > Conogethes > Conogethes punctiferalis. Next base: position 13,925,558 of record CM062081.1, on the reverse strand, counting down.
GATACCAAAAATGCAATCAGTAAAATTTTTGTCTGTCTGTCTGTATGTTCGTTATAGAAAAAAAAACTACTGAACAGATTTTGACGAAACTTGGTACAATTATTCTTCATACTCCTGGGCAGGTTATAGGATACTTTTCATCACGCTACAATCAATAGGAGCGGAGCAGTGACGGGAAGTGTTGGGAAAACGCGAGAAATTTAAACCTGTATGTTTGAACGCGCATTACGCGAAAACTACTGCATAGAATTGAATGCGGTTTTCACCAATGTATTGCTAGAGGTCTAACTTAAAACTTAGGCACAAGGTATAGATGGGTATTATATGGAAGTCCGTTATTTTTGAAACCCGATATCCACGCGAGCGACGCCGCTGGCACAGCTAGTAGTATCTAAGTGTGGTTTTCTGCCCCTTAACGTGAGAATCTGGGTTGGTATTCTGGTGATATTTTATTGCCGTGTCGCGAGCCAAAGAATCTCCATGACAGAATTGCGACATTACTGCTTTTATTGCTAGGTATGTTGCTATTTTATATGCATTAACACTATAAGATACTATTTTATTCGTGTTAAATCACGTTAGTGTCTCCTTTGGAACTATCCAATTTTATTCAAAACCTGTAGAATCCGTATTACCTAAAATCTGCATATTAACCTTGTGTTTATGTCGGTTATACATAATATAATATTAGTACCTTTATTACATATGGCACCTATCATTTGGGAGGATATACCCTTAATCGCCACGCTGCACGCTGGGCAGGCGAGTTGGCGATCGCAGGGCGCAGCGTCTCGCCTCGGTAACGCTGCTCCGCCTTCAATTGTGATGGTTATATCGCCACCAGTCGGCTGCCCGCAGTGCCCGCGCCTCATTAGATATTTGTTACTTCTGCTAAATTAAAAGAAATGTTAATTCCACTTATTATTAATTCGCTGGATCGTACCTTAGCGGCGCTTAATAACAGGCCCTATTGTCGATTGAGTGCCGAGAAAGTTACAAATTAATTTAATGTTCGCTACATTGCCAACCTTGTTGAACCTGTTAATGACTTACTTATTTCGCTCATTTGAAAGTTTAACGCAGAAACAGGAAATTTATTTACGCACCTCCCTTTCGTATAGCCCAGCTTAGGGCCCAAAAAGCCTACTCCCCGAGTCCGTTACTTAGTTTCGAGGTCGTCTCTATTCACAGCTAATGTTACTCTTCATTAATATTGGCTTTACTTGTATATGAACCCTTACGAAAAGCCTTAATAAGCTTTGACGGTCCGATACTTCGGTCGGTAACGAACTAGCGAGTAAGTCTTATACATCCATACCATACATATTCCATCCATACATACTCCAGGCAAATCTTATACATTGGTGTAAGTGGTATGCTTATGAAGATATGAAAGTTCTTAAGTTACTATTTTATTACCAACCGCACCGTAAAAATTTAAGTCAGTACTCGATACATTGTTTTTGTATAATAGGCGACATATCAATTCATATTAATAGACTAACAATAAATCATTGTATGTACATATTGTATAATAATGGCTAAAGTACGATACGATCAACAGCGTGCAAGATTTTATCCCCACTTAAATCTTCATCCAATAGTTAGTTTTTTCGAGTTTGGAAGCGCTAAAGCATTTTTTTTTATTGTGAAAATATCAAATAATGATGAATAAGCAACATAAAATTAAATAGCATAATAGAGAAGTTAGTACTACTCGCTATAGATTCCGAAATTCCGATCTAGTAAACGGTCTTCAACGGACTCGTTGCTAAAGCCATACGAAATATATTTAATTAAAGCAATGGTGTTTTGATGGCTATAATATAAAAGTATAATATGTACTTAGCTCAAATGACTTGGATGTCAAATAGCCTACTTTTTTAAATATTGCTAAAGAAGAACAAGAAGCTTTGAAGCTGTTTCGTGGCCAGTTTCCTTTCTTTCAACACAGATGCATACAATGGGCGCACACAATCAGACGAAAGCGTGCGTCTGAAGCAGCTAAGTAGACAGTACCTATGCCTAAGAAGTGTAATTTGATGATACGCATATTGCACCTAACCTGAATATTTACGGTGATACCTAACTTAGCACACTGCTTGCCTGAGTAGGGCACTTATTGGCGCATCAACCTTTATACCAGCATTCACGTGACAATTTCGACCTCAGGTTGCAATGAAATTCATAGGACCCTATTATGTTTATGGTATTAGGTAGATCGATTAAATATAAATATGTAACAGCCACAGTGCAGCGTGGTGACGAAGGCAAATCCCCCAAATGACAATTGAGATTTAAGGGAGGCCCATGTCCAGCAGTGGACGTTTACACTTACAGGCTGTTGATGATGATAAAATAATAATATCTCTAAGACAATAACGTTTATAAACATATGCAGGAACAAAAAAGATACCAAGAAATACCTATTATCTCAAATATTTTTTAGAAATAGGTACCCAGTAAAATTAAACCTTAATGATGATTATTCTAAGAAATCAGTTACACCAATTTATGTGATAATTGGTCTCATAAATAGCTGTGTAACAGATTTCTTATAAAGTGTCTCGTAACGGAACAGGTTAAATGTTGGAGCTCCCGTGAGAATAAACAGTGTTTGCCGCGACACGGCAAATAGACTTCCGTTCCTCCTATCCTTGTGCCCGCGCTTTCTATGCTCGCCGTCGTTACTTACTAGTATGTTGATTTATGTAGTCATTGACGTCCTATGTACCAAAATATAACATGCCAGTGATTACAATTTAACGAGTTATCCTACTAATATATTATCATAAATTAATGCGAAAGCTTGTTTGTATAGATGGATGTTTTGTTTGTTAATCCTTCACGCGAAAACTGATGAACGAATTTTAATGAAACTTAAATTAGCTTATACATCAGATTAACAAAGACTACAGCTTACAATTATACGAAATGATAATATCACTTCGTATAATCGCTGATATTCACGCCGGAGAAGTTTCGGGCTGCCATTAGTATTCCCATAGATCCCGAATATGGCAGGTGCCACATATTTATGTAAAATTTGGCCAAGAAGAGACCGTAAATAGCTCGCTCTATCAAAAGATAGTTTCTATCTATCTTTTATGTACAGCCTCTAAATGGCCTAACACAAACTCTACACTTTAGTCCAAATAAGTGGCTTGTCCGTTTCATTCCTCTATTTTAATAACAAAAAGGTAATAAATGATTGATTCATAACTTCAAGTAGCTACTTACCTATTACTATGAATCATACAAATTTAATCCATGTAGTTTTCATATTAATATAGCATCCTAGTATCGACTAACACTAGCCTAAACGATTGACCTACACATAAAAACCTTGACTCTTGACTTAAATGTAATGACCTTTGCGATTACTATTAATAATAGCTCGGATAATATCTACATATACGTATAAGTAAGACTGTAGTATTTGTAAAGTCATACAATTAAGCTTTTAACTAATATGGTTATAAAACATTTCACGTGGACAAAGTAAGGGCTGTTGCCTTGTTAACTATAACACCTATTACAATACAATTGGATTCTTAAAATAGTTGCAACGTGGTGTTATACAGCCTAAAGCCTTCCTCGATAAATGATCTATTCAACACAAAAATAATTTTTCAATTCGGACCAGTAGTTCCTGAGATTAGCGCGTTCAAACAAACAAACTCTTCAGCTTTATAATAGTATAATAAAATAATAAATAATAATAATATAATATATAATATAAGTATAGATTTAGGACTAATGTTTCCGATCCGTATCAGCTGAAGAACATAATTGATGATGTTGAAGAAAATACCACGAAAATTTAAAAGTATTTAGGAACATATTGCTTTATGCTGTAACAACATAATAAGAAAGGATTTTACAATATTCATCATGTCAGCCAGTTTATATAATGCAAATAAGTTATCTCGTAGAGAAGGAGGTGGTAGAGCTAGGTAAGGTATCCCCCACCCTGTAGGTGTAAAACGGGTGAGATATCGTTTGCACGATTATTATGAGGTGACACAAGCAAGAGATGCTGCGGGTGTAAAGTTATTTTAATTTTAATGGACTGTACGTATTTGTTAAGCATTGTCAGGAGTTCGCCTTAAGATCTCAAGGTTTTGGGTGCGATACCCGGTCGCGACCACTTCGGAAACGTTATAATGTTGGTGCTTTCGGAGGCCCTCTCAGTTGAGTCAACTTAATACAAGGAAAAGCCTTCGTTTTAATAACTATATACGAGTATATGTAATTTATTTCAGAGTTACATCGCTTAGTTTGAAGATCGCATAGCCGTTTTACATTTTAATAAATACATTGTTTAGGCAGTGAATTTTAAGTTCTTTTTTCCTTTTTCATTCAGTTTATTTATGAAGTTTATTGTTGTAATATAATACCTACTTATTTCCGTATGCATAAAGCTGATAAATTGCGTTGTTAAAATACGAGTAAAGCTCATTCCGGCACAATTTCGTTTAAATCATTGAGTGTGTCTTGTATTTTCGCGTACACTCCATAATGCTTGACTTTGTACTCCTCACAGTCCTCACAATTCAGTTTAAAAGTGAAATTTCAAGTTATTCGTTCCTTAAGAAAAGAGTGGGTTTAAAAAAAATACAAATATTGTCAACACTAGGAAAAAACTCTTTATTTGGTCCTGTGAGCTGTGTGGTGTTGTTATTGTTTCATTCTGGCTAATTGTAATCTCTGCTGAAATACGATGGGTTACCTTATGCTCTTATTTTACAAGAATATTACTTCGGTCTTGGATGTAATTTGCAGTCGGAGTTAGTGGCGTTTTACAATTAAACCTGCGGTCTCATTTCCCTTCAGTTGCCTACCTATTGTCGTAGGGTCGCGACTCCCGTTATTTACTCCTCGCGAACACTCGCCGGAAAAGTGAAACAGCTGCGACTGTAATCATTCACTCTGAAATGGGACTAAGTTCGTATTCAGAATTCAAATTGTAAGTCGATTTATTTTAAACAAACTCTAATACCTAGTTGGTATTAGGTACATTTCTCGATGTTATAATATTGATGAGTCCGTCCGTATCAAATCGCGTATTCCTAAACTCCTAAAATCAAACACATGATAATAAATATCTTATTGATAATTAACTAACCTCCTTTAAATGTTCCTGGCAGTGAGCCGCTATCACGGTCGATGTATTATTGAATGTCAAGGTGAAATAAATAAACATAAAATAGGTATAATATATCCAGTTTTGTAGTGTTTTCATAACTAATACCAGCATAATATTAAAAGAAATGATGTATACGTGTTCGCGTAATGACAATATTATATTTGCATTTTAAATATAAACTGTATGTTAATTAATAGCTGCGTAAGTGAGTATTTCTATTTCTTTTGTACTTTTTTATGCTGACAAGCTGATCATTTGTCTCGTGTCTGCTCTTACGTATTCTATGCTGATGGATACCAATCAGCGCGACATTTTTGTTGTTTTTCATTTTAAAGTAAAGAAAGATTATTTTATTACTATATTCTATGACCGTTATTTGCACACATATTGTTTCTGTTAGTAACATATCTAAACGTTATTCATAAGGTATTTTTAGTTCCCATTCCCATATACCTAGACGTAAATAAACAAAAGTTCCTAAAAAACTGTTCAGTTATTTTTTGGGTCTGGCAAAACTTCAACAGTAGTACTGAATATTAATGTAAACAAAGAGTTTACGTATTATTTTAGTGGTTGAGCAATAACCTGAAGACATTTTTGTGGGCAATGGCTTTATTATATTGTGGTTTTAGGTGCCGCTGCGTCTTATTATTTTATCAAATGATAAATTTTATCTACGAGAAGTTAAGCAACATAACAGGATCTTCAAAAGAAAATTATTTATAATTTGACGAAGCTTACCTTTTAAATTATCTTCTTAAATGATTACATTAACATACTTCTTCTTTCCTCTCAGCTGTTTAAAGAGTTTGTAATTGTAAATAATAAATAACTCTTTTTAAGCTGGGAGACAATAAACAGTCGTGGGGAGAAAAATGTGTTCAGTCGCTATGTAGGTAAGGTACACGTACAGGTGTAAGGGATGTAGCGATTATAGTGCAGTAGCATGAGTACCCTACTCATGTGGGTCAATGACACACCTAAATGTGTCATTCCAGCGGATAAAATTAAAAAAATATCATAAAGATGTACCTAACCTTACATTATTTTTTATGGATTCTTCGCTTACGCATTGCTTTAACGCGGTTGGCGTGATGATTTTTCATTATCACATATAGAAGTTGATTCATTAATAGAAACAAGTAAATCGACAACACGTGCGCATACTTTTTTCATATACGGGTATAAGACTGTATGATGCACATTGTTACTCTAGGTAGACAATCATATTAATAGCACTACATTTACAATAAACGACTTTTACGAGTGTATATGTGTCAATGATGAATTATTATTACTTTTTACGCTATTGTCAATTATACGTGCTTGAAGTATGCAAGTGATATCTTTCACAGAAATGTTTTGGACAAATTGGCGACATTCCAGGAGACTCGCAGATACCGAGTTAAATGCCGTCGTATCAGACGAATGTCGGCGACTTGAATGCTATTACATATGATTTACATTTCCTCTGTCAATTTGATATAGGTGTACACATCTAATATTTTAAGTATCAGCTATATTTTCTTGTGCCAAATTCTAATGTCAAAAAACAAAAAATAGTTTTACTGTTGAGGTCAAGATTCTTCAAGTCTGATGTTTTCTAAGTGAAAATCAAATTCTAACTGTGAGCTGACAGATTTGTATGTCACCTTCGTTATATTCGTACATTTTAATGATGCGCTCTTTTTATATTAAGTACTTAGTAGGTACTTAATTTAAAAAGGTAAATATTATGTAAAAAGGTATAGGTAGGTAGTACCTACATGGGTAGTAGCGATTAGCACCAACTCGCCTTATGTTGAGCGACGTTAGAGCTTACAATGCGCGCTTACGGTGCGTGACCCAAAAAGACCCCGAAAATCTACTCTTCTGCTGCGCTTTTATTTTTTTTTCTATTTATCAATTATAGTAACTTATCCCAACTTCGATCGGACAGTAGAGCGTGTACCCACATATTCTCTCGTATCAGCTTGTGGCCTGAGCACGCGCGGGCGGGCACGGTTCATCACGCATGTCGCGTCGCTCGGCTAGTCGGGTCGCCGCTTAATTTTATTTTGTTTCGCGATTGATTGATTTTGCTAAAACTCCTAAAGTTCAATTTTAGGGGCCATAGCCCTTCGCTACCCGACCTGTTCGGAGACGATGGTAAAGCGCCCCTGGGTATGATATAGATGTATGTAAAAGAGGAAATAGGAACATAAGAAGACACAAGTTCTAAAATGATATCTCCGACAATTATCCTCATATTGCAACCAATCTATATTTTAACATGTCATAAGTAGGTACAAACCTTCCATATAAAACCTCCACTCTTGGCTCATTCGGCCATGGCCAAAATCTGCTTAATTTTTTGAGTTTATCCAAACAAATATGCAGTGATACTAATTCAAAACGAAACACTACGATTACTACGTGTTTACGAACAAAATCATAATTTACTAGCTGTGCTCGCGACTTCGTCCGCGTGGAATAGTTATTTTTCCCCGTTTTTTTTTTACATTTTCCATTATTTCTTCGCTCCTAATAGTTGCAGCGTGATGTTATATAGCCTAAAGCCTTCCTCGATAAATGGTCTATTCAACACAAAAAGAATTTTTCAATTCGGACCAGTAGTTCCTGAGATTAGCGCGTTCAAACAAACAAACTCTTCAGCTTTATAATATTATTAAGTTTTAAGATAAAATGACATTAGTTTCTTACCATTTTTCCTGGCTTATTTTTATACCACACACAGTTACCTTACTTGTACAAAAATGTACCTTGCTCTATAGCTTTTACAAATTGATCTATGTTTATACTGTATATGTTGCAGTCAAAACTCTTAACCAGTCAAAAGTACTATTGACTAGCAAAATCAGTCAAAAGTACTTTTGACTGAACAGGTTGGTCAAAAGCGGTTTTGACTGAAAAATATTGGTTATTAATACTTTTGACTGCAAATTTGCGGTCAAAAGTACTTTTAACTGACGCTCTTGGTCAATAGTATTTTTAACTGCAAAAAAGCATCAGTCAAAAGTAATATTAACTCGTTAGATGTAAATACAAAAGTGATTTTTTAATAAATTTGAAATCATTTTATAATATCTATCTTCTTCTATTCTATCTTCTATTTATACTTAGTAAATTCTGTACATGAAATATTTTTTCAAAATAACTATCGATTAGTGATCGATACTGATGCCAAAAATGCAATCAGTAAATTTTTTGTCTGTCTGTATGTTCGTTATAGAAGCAAAAACTACTGGACGGATTTTAACGAAACTTGGTACGAATATTTTTCATACTCCTGGGCAGGTTATAGTATACTTTTCATTACGCTACAATCAATAGGAGCAGAGCAGTGACGGGAAGTGTGTAGGAAACGGGAGAAATTTTTATCTGCATGTTTGATCGCGCATTACGCGAAATGTATTGCTAGAGGTCTAACTTAAAATGTAGGTACCATTTTATGGAAGTTCGTTATTTTTGAAATCTGATATCCAAGCGTGCGGCGCCGCCGGCACAGCTAGTGAATAATAAACGATTTCACATCAGACCTGGTTAGTCTTGCTGCAGTCAAATCCTACAACTCACCCAGCATATCTAGGTTGGGTTCTAGTCGAATCAGATTACAGGCCATTTTTGTTGACCTATCCGCAGCTTGATACAGTCAACATAAGGAAACTGCTTCAGAAGGTGGCAGATATAACAGAGGACCATAAATTTCTTAAAGTTCTTTGTGAGATGCTCCACTATCGTCGTTTTGCGGAGATGAGAAGATCGCTGGCCGGGGGGGTAGCAGGTTATGTGGGACTCGCACCACGTCAGCAGAGAATACCCACTAAAAACCCCGGTTGCCATCGTCTAATGCGCTTTAGGTGACGCCTGGGTCAGTGGATGCTACGTCCTTGTCACTGTCTCCAGCGACGCCCGCTCCCGCCCAGGCCCGGGCGTCGCTGGAGAGCATACGACGCATTGTATGAACCTCTTCTTTGTGTCCCGAGTGGTGAGTGCGGGGGCGTGATCCACATAATGGGGCGTAAAGGTGTGATGGGTGCAGCCACATTCACTGTACCCTCAAAGAGCTTGCTGGGGTACACCTTAACCTATATAATGTGGAATACTCTGGACAGGCTGCGCACTTAGGTTGGCCGCTGTAAGTACAATCTGTCAAGGTGAGGCTTTTTAGACGCATTTGCCAATCGGTGCGGATGTGGTGTCGCTCCAAAAGCTATGGCACACCTGCTTAAGAGTCTCGCGAATACCTGTCTGCACGAAAACTTGCTGACCGCCAGACATAGAGTGATCTCAGAGTTTTGGTCTCGAGAAGAAGAGAATAGGTATGAGTAATATTAAAGTTTATTTATGTGCGTTTGTCGTTATTTTTATCGACCACCAATTTTAAGAGTTTTGACTGATACAACCAGTCAAAAGTACTTTTAACCGGCTCCATTGGGCAAAAGTACTTTTAACTGTTATTTCAGTTAAAAGTATTATTGACCAAAGCATATGGTCAAAAGTAGTTTTGACTGATTTTGCTAGTCAATAGTACTTTTGACTGGATAAGGGTTCTGACTGCAACATATATATAGATAGGTAAGTAAGTACATATTATTGTATAGGTGTACCACCGCGTTTCTCTGCGTTCGGCGTTTGGCGAACATCAAGTTGGCAAGCTCTTTCTCGTCGCGAGCTTATGCAATAAAGCGCCGCCGATTCACAGCGGTCGTAATATGTGTTTTCTCCGACTAGCACGGACTGGCCCAGGTTGACAATTAACGTATAGCAGTTGCCATTTATCTAAAATGTTATACTCGCTCTTCGATATATTTTAGTCATGTAATCCGAAACATAATTTACAAGTAATATTAATCAAGATTTAATGTTTCATTACGTGACGATATGTCGTTTCAGCTATTTTCGTTAGGTCAGGTCTCACTACAGATTCTTAATTTAATCTCATGGCTTACCAAAATCATCACCGTTATATGAATTGATGACTATCCTACTGTAAACTCTAAGACCATTTACTAAATCCTAGTTTATCCCGTGCCGCTCGCATTCAGTTTGTTCCCACCACTATCGTCATCATCAGCCTATTACAGTCCACTGTTGGACATAGGCCTCTCCAGTTGTTCGCCACTTAGGACAAACGTCTGGAGGATATACCCATAATCGCCAAGCTGGGCAGGCGGGTTGGCGATCGCAGGGCATAGCTTCTCGCTCCGGTGACGCTGCTGCCCGTCATCGGTCTGTGGTATTTAACTACGCCTTCAATAGTGATGGTTATACCGCCACCAGTCGGTTGCCATGCCAGTGCCTCGTTTGTTTTTCGGCAGGATGCACCACGAGCAGGTGTGGTTGGCTTGGAGCGAAATGATGATAGGTCGCTCCCTTACATCCCACCACTAGCTTTATGTCAACTGCCCATCACATCGTCAATCCAACACTCAATTTACCGCCTGGGTGCCATTTTACTGACAATTAATATCTACTATTCTGGTTTCGTTTATAGTAACCCAAATTGTTGAAAAGAGGAAATACATAGCTTCTCCCTTAAATTACTTTTAGAAAATACGGCGAACTGAACAACATGAACAGAAGCAGGTGAAATGTCAATAAACAATAAGGCTTTATCTCGGTTGTTAAATGTTTGGTGTTGAAATGTTTATTGTCAAGAACTTTAAACTCCTTCCTGTATCTCAGCCGAGGCGGTTGGGTTGAGCGTTGCGTGTTTATAACCGATAACGAGGTCACGCTTATCTATTGGATTGCTATTCTTTGTAACCATCATACGTTTCACAATCACAATACCTAATGACGAGTAATTTAATGAAGGCATGTATTGTTTGTTACTTCTATATCTGTTTGTACTTGTCCTGTCATTATACCTTACGATAGTAGAAGTAATAACTAATTAACAGCAGATAGAATCTATTTGTATATTGGTCTGTTAATCTCTCTGTCAACTTCGTAAAAAAATAAAGCAATTAATTAATGCAATAAATTGTATCTGTGAAGTCTTCGTCTGCTTTACTTGGTCTTCGACCATTCACCTCAATTCATCTTTGTTGCAAACATACAGACATTGTAAGCTTGAATATTATTTAAATACGTACCAACTTTTTTAAAGAAATTATCGGCTTTTACACAAATTGTTTTCTTTATCAGTTACTAATAAACTTATTATTTATTTGAAATAAATATATAGCTTAATCAAGTAACCCAAGAGCATAATCCAATCAGTAGGAACTCGTATTATGTTGACTAATTAAGTTCGGTTCAACGAGGTCGCCCGCCCGGCTGTGTCATACCAGCCCTGTTTTATACGAGAGTAGCTGCTGGCGAGCTTTGATTGCATCCGTACGCTCGGCCGACTTCGCTTCAAAAACTTCGCAGTGAAAGGAAGCGTTTTCAATGTTTCCATACTCATGGGCCTTGAATGAACTTCATCTTTATTCTCTTTTGTTTATTTCATCGTGAATGATACTTTTAAACTGGTAACGTTGATTACTTGCTGGAATAAGTCTACAGAGCAATGTACCCTAATGAGTCTATTATTTACCCATTACGCTCGTATCTTTTGTAATTATTGTAGATAGAGGGATATTAATTTGTTTGCCTTTTCCGTTCTCGATATCTTAAGAAGACGTAAGTATTTCTGTATTCAGTAATATACTTAAATTAATTTATGAGATGTCTGGGAATATATTACCTATAAAACATATCTCAGCAAAATAAGTACATAATTAAAATAAAAAGTACCTATATGAAAGTTGAGTATGATACTAAAGCAAAACTTTAATAATGCTTGATAACATATCCAAGGTACCTACTTACATGTATTATGTTTAGGTAGTACTACTATCAGTGGTGGTTGCTAACAACATCTAAACGTATGCTGACAAAATTAAATAACAATATAGATTATACTGGAATATTAAATTATTATTACATACATATTAGAATAATTATTAAACTCGTTCTTAGTGTCAAACATATCTTAAATTATGACTTTTATGACATAACCTATATGAAATTAAACGATACGTAATCGTGTCTAATCATGTTTAACTTAATTTAATCTGCCTTTTCTGGTTTTTGTTAATTTCATTCTGTCATTTAGGAAATATAGTGGTTACATACTGTTGTAATCTATTATCAACATCACTATTATAACTAATAATTTGGTATGTGAAGGCGAACCAGTTTCCAGCAAGTAGTTGGCCAAACCAAACGCCTTCGTCGGCCCCTATATCTCACTTTATCCGATCGGCACAACAGGCGAGTAATGGAGCGAGCAATGGAAAGTTGACATAATTATACTGGCATATGCAATGAAATTAGTCATACTTATCGTTTCACATCTTTTCATAAAGCATTATTTGTTTGTCAGTAATTAAGTTATAATATGGTTTGCAAATCATTAACATAATCTTTAAATTTATAATCATTGCTTGTAGGTATTATGTATGTGTCAAGGTTTTAAAGGAAAAGGGAGTGCTAGTGATTGGATCATGAACATATTATACTATAGTAATTCCACTTTCAAATCCGTACCTATAGATATTTCATTAAAAAATTACTTACTTCTAAACGATCGCGATATGGTAAAAAATAGTAAATCAGTTTGCAGTGTTATCAACTACCTGATATCAAAATTAAATTCTGTACCTTGTACCTATTAGATGATGATAATGACTGCTGGGAGACGCCCTCCCATAAAAACCGTTTGAATTCAGGAAGTGTTTGTGATTTAACCGGAGAACTATTGTAATGATATAAATCTACAACCTCCTCGATGCTCTTCATCTATACTAATATTATAAAGAGGAAAGATTTGATTGTTTGTTTGATACGAATAGGCTCCGAATCTACTGAACCGATATGAACAATTCTTTCACTGTCGGAAAGCCACACTATCCCCGGTGAACATAGGGTATATTATACTTATAAAAACGTTAGGGATCCGTGCTAAAATTTTAATAATGTAACCCAAGGTGTGAAAAAAATTACCAAAAAGCTATCTTTCAAACTGACGTGTATTGAAAACGTTACCATAGCAACCTAAAGTACCCGAAGCGAAGCGAGAGCGGTTTGGCTAGTAGATAATATAATCATCGGTGACGGAAATGTAGGCTTAGGACCTCCATAAGTTGCGAGTGCTCTAAAAATTGTCGCGGATCCGTTGTCCTTCTAATGTCAATGCGTTGTCTTGTCACAGCTTAGAATAATGATTGAGCTCACTTTTTAGCTTTATAACAGAGGAAAGAACACTACTGTGTTCTGGCAATAAATAAAAAAATATCCTACTTACAGTATGTACCAGTACACATTATGCAAAATAGGAGTAGTATAATATTACATTCAGAGCACGATTTGCAACATTAATCAATATTTGACATCAAACCAAAGACCAATTAAGTTGAATGTGATAAGGTGAAGGTTATTAAAAATTTGTAATTAACTAGCTGTGCCAGCGGCGTCGCTCGCGTGGATATCGGGTTTCAAAAATAACGGACATCCATATAATACCCATCTATACCTTGTGCCTAAGTTTTAAGTTAGACCTCTAGCAATACATTGGTGAAAACCGCATTCAATTCTATGCAGTAGTTTTCGCGTAATGCGCGTTCAAACATACAGGTTTAAATTTCTCGCGTTTTCCCAACACTTCCCGTCACTGCTCCGCTCCTATTGATTGTAGCGTGATGAAAAGTATCCTATAACCTGCCCAGGAGTATGAAGAATAATTGTACCAAGTTTCGTCAAAATCTGTTCAGTAGTTTTTTTTTCTATAACGAACATACAGACAGACAGACAGACAGACAAAAATTTTACTGATTGCATTTTTGGTATCAGTATCGATCACTTATCACCCCCTGATAGTTATTTTGAAAAAATATTTTATGTACAGAATTGACCTCTCTACAGATTTATTATAAGTATAGATAACGTTGCGTGTTTTGCTACCCGAATATTGCGTAATTATAATATTAATTATATCTCAGTGGGATAGTTAATATGATAGTTTTAACACTGAGTTAATCTATACATAATTTGTATAATAGAAAACGTTGCGTTAAAAATGGTAAATTCATATTCACCTAACATAAACGCCGATTCGGCGTGACTTGCGGTAATAATAGCTTTTCTGCGTCGAAGGGTTGGGGCCAGTGCTGCGTTGGGGAAACTGAGTGAGATGTATTACATATTGGAGACGAAATCGTTTTACTCGTAGTTAGCTTACATTCGGCAAATCTGAATATAATAGTATCGTCCACTTTTTGAGAATTTACAAGACATACCTACTAAAATATCATCCTTCTAAGATACTATGCTATGCTGTGCCCCTAATCTGTGTACAAGATGTTCTTAAATAGGAATCTGGTATAGTAAGTAGATATACCTAAATAGCGCTGTCGACATTTAATTATATTACACTCGTATATAGCAATGAGGTACATAAGTAATACATAATTGTTGTGTTGTTAACAAATAATTCATTTGACAATGCTTATAAATACCTAAAATGCTTCTTACTTTAATTTAGATCGGTCTAATGTTCGTATGTGATTTTGTCTGTTTATTTGACTTACTTTTATACCTATTTGTACTATTAACTATCAGTAAATTTAATTGGGACAAATTATTAAAGTAAATACTTATCTTCCGGGGCTAATAGGGGTAGGCTCTTAGTAGGGGGAGTCCGGGAGAATATATCCGGTGGTAGAGATGAAACTCCTTTCAAAAATCAACTTAAATGCTCTTACGAAACGTCAAGACGGTCTATCGCGGTCTACCAATGACCGCCTTGACGAATCGTTAAAGCAAAATTTAAATTGATTTTTGAAAGGTGGTTCATCTCCTACCTGATAAAGTCTCCCGGACTACCCATACCTTTACTTAAGTATTTTTAAAAGCACATGAAATTTTTATAATATGAGTCGTAGGTAGGCGGCGACGTCATTTAGCTAGCCAGGCTAGGCTCTCTAATGACAGCGAGTCATTATCACCAGGCCGACATTAATGACCCTTGAGACGCGCTACTCTTTACTCCTCATTGCTAATTAACTTACTATAATTATAACACGTGTAAAATATTCAGTTTTAGATCTTCGGCATTTAACCTACACGAGACCCACGTAGATAAATAAATAATTAGAACTATGTATAAGCCAAAATGTTGATTAATACTTCATGTACCGGTGTACCCGCATTCCAGGTATAATCTATTATTTCGCAGCTGAATATGGCCGATATGGGGACCGGTTATATTGTCAGGTGTGTCAGTGAATACACTCGTCAAATTTTTTCCAAATTCTTTGAACACACAGGGGTAATCTGTGTTTGAACATTACCCGGATCAACATTGTTTCGTTTTTGGATTCCAAAAAGCTGTAGTTACTTTGACATTACAAACAGACTACTAATACTAAATTGAAGAGCTTTGCTCTTGCCAGTGGAGCAATTTCCACTCCCCTCCACTCCGCCAGCGCCATCAACAAACAGACAATTAATTTTTATTTGTTAGTTTAAATATTACCAGGATCCATAGTTCTTTTTTTTAAAATAAAATTAAACCAATTACATACTAACATTTAAATGTCAGTTGTGTTTTCCGCTGAGCGTCCCGATCACGTTCCGACATAAACGTACTTATACCGATTCAGGTGAATAAGGCGACTTATCCCGATGGGCGGGCACGGCACATGAAAAATATTTGGGCGTTTGCCAACAACGCGACGTTGCTCGCTTCGCGATCGGAGCGGTCGGTCGGCGACCATGCAAGCTGCAGCGTCATCGTGTGCCTCGGATCCCGGCCTAGGTGGCGTTAGTGATGCAAATGTCTTGCGCCCAATGATTAACTACTGTTATTTACGGTCCCGTGATCATGATATTCACACAATTAACTGAGCTTCTTAGAGCTGAATCGGTCAGCCAAGCGGCTAAACGTCATAATTGAACATACTTAACACTCTATTACTTAAGTAAGACAAGAGGAATAAACAATTAATTCATTATGATAAATTCCCAAAATATATTTTGTAACCTATAGCTTACGCCAGCGACTTCACGTGTACCGCAGGACCTCCACACCATATGTTTTTAGGTCTTTGATTTTTTATGCCAACAGAAAATATTCATCAATCTGAACTTTTACTAGGGGGCTATTTTCATATCTCTTATAGTTTATCTGGGCTATTGGCTTTCTGCGTCATGTATTCCAGCTTTAAAATCAATTATAGCTTATATTTTGCCAAGATTTATTAGCTGTAAAACAAAAAAGTTTCATTCGAATCCATCAGTTGTTTCGGAAATTAGTATGTACCTACCAACCGACAATGTTTGTGGATTACTGTTTTTGGCCCCTAAATTATTTTTTTGGTAAAATATTCAATGTACAGGCCACCCATTTTTTTAGTATTATTATGTGTATTGAAGTTGTCTCTTAAATTAAGTAGCATTATACACCTCCCGAGGGTTAGCATAAAATATTACTAGATACCTACAAACAAACATTTCTTTAAGCACTTTCTGTACACGAGCAGGGTGAGCTGAAAAGCCTTCCAACATAAATATTAAAGCAACCGTTTTCATTACATAATATTACGTTTCACGCTAGGAATGTATTTAATACTAATACACGTTCTACCAAAAATAATTATACAAGCCAAGTTCATCACCAACGAAGTCGCATTATTTAACTTGCTAGTTCAGCACTTACTTACTTACTATCCAAATGATTGTAAGATAAACGAATATTGCAATATTATTAATGACGATGATTATTCTTAGAGCTTTCCTTCAAGCCTAGCGCTATGGAATGTGACCGGAAAGATTGTAAAGCGGAGGATACCAGAATTCATGCCAACTTAATTCAACTAATTAATTACCACCATTATGCGCGGTGTTGCGGTGTCTATGGGCTGAAGTGATCAATTACCATCAGGTGACCTTCAGATCCGATTGCCCCCTCTGTCAAAAAAAAAACCAATATGATACATTAATTTGCCATGCTAAGTCAAGTTTGAATATGATGAAAGGAATGCAGCTATAAATAGGCATACGAGTACATAGGTACTCGTAGCACATATCGTCGCTAGAGTAGGCATAGCGTTCTCCAAGTTCAGTTCACGAACGCCGCGGTCGCGTCTCAAACAGCGTCTGCTGCTCGACAATGATATTGCACCATTTATCTCATCCATAACACGACCACGCACGCGTACACGCGTCTCACCAGCCAAATTAATTTATAAATAGGCAATTTCAGTTACATGTTTACTTCGAGATTATAAGTGGGTTATTACAAGAAGAGACGTTCGGCGTCAGTTTATTATGCAAGACATACCTTTTACATAACAATTTCAGTATGTCATGGAAATGATATCTCATTTTAGTCGCGATTTCTTTGGTAATCAGCACATCAGCATCAGTGATCCCTTAGAAGCTTCATGGGAGTCTAGTATTTGTGATAGGTCTTCTCTTGTATTGTAGATTCTAATTCATTTTACATTTTAGTGAATGGATGAAGTCAATTAACTCGAGATGTTTTCTTGTAAACATTGTGTACTAATTAATGCATCTGATACTGAAATGTAATTTTTATCCATGTTCCTTCCTCTTGTTACAGGTGAGTAACGGCAATGTCATCGATACAGGAACACCAACCTTACTGGTATTTACTATTTGATTTTCAGCATGCGATCAACATCATACTAGCTTGACACATGTAATGTACGATCACTGGCTGTTGTTTCGTATAATGACCTCATTTCACGTGGCTGCAAATTCGATTTAGGCAATGCTTGAACAATCTAACTTTGTTCCGACTCTTCCACAATCTTCTAAATTGATATAAATGTACATACGCACATAATGCGAGTAAAATCACATTGTGTAAGCTTGATTATTTACTTCTCCGTAATCTTTTAACTACTTTCATATGCAATTCTTCTATTATAATTATATAATCGTAATTTTATGCACAAGACATATTATGGGAATTTCATCGAAAGAAGCTTTCATTAAGTATCTTTGCGTTTTAATTGTCTATTAAATTAATATTTCAACACAATATCAAAGTTTAAGTTATTAGAAAAATACAAAAGAACTGATCACGAATGACGTACGTAAAATTTTACTTTAATCAAAACATTTAAGTAGAATCTCTAAAGTAAATACACGTACGATGTACATTTTTAGGTCACCAATCTTAATTTATACGTACGCTCCAAGTACCCATCAAAGCTCTTGTAATAATTAAACAGTTCTATCAGAGCATGGCATTGATGTAGGCAAGACTGGCATTATGACATTATAGAATGCTTTGATCTAATTTAATTACTTACGAGGTGTACGTTGCTAGAATTAAGACAAGAAAATTTTAATAATTTTAGATTAAAAGTAAAAGTAGTACATCGAACAAAGTTTGTGGCATCTACGATCGTAAGGTGTTTTTTTTTTATATTTTAAATCAGTGTCCGAAACTAATATAGGAAATATGATTTGTCTAAAATGGAGCTAAATGATTTTAATAATTTAAAATATAATGCTATAATATTCTAAAAATGAAGGATCGCGGATCAAACAAAACAACAAAAATCATTGAAATATATCTTAACTAATATTATAAAGCTGAAGAGTTTGTTTGTTTGAACGCGCTAATCTCAGGAACTACCTACTCTCCGTCCGAATTGAAAAATTATTTTTGTGTTGAATAGACCATTTATCGAGGAAGGCTTTAGGCTATATAACATCACGCTGCAACTATTAGGAGCGAAGAAATAATGGAAAATGTAAAAAAAAAACGGGGAAAAAATAACTATTTCACGCGGACGAAGTCGCGAGCACAGCTAGTAACCCATATTGATCAATGCACTAAAGGTCGGTACCATTATGTGTGTTGATTTTATCGATGGTTAATATACTTGCATTGTTATTTTATAACTCTTTGTGTTAGGATTTTTATTTATTTAATTATTCACATGGTCTGATTTCTGTTTGATTTACATCCCTTTTAATAAATTGGTTGCTACCGATAACAAACTACACTAACGCGGCGAGGGATATTGAGGCCCATTACATAGCAAGGGCCACCTTTGGCTACAGCTTGACCTGATTCTTCAAATCTTTCTAATAAAGGACATGTAGTACTTTATATAACGGCCACAGCAGCCAATCTTTAAGAGGAGATGAGTAGCCGAATACGTATGAGATATCATAGTGAACAAACGGTGCGCAAACCATGTGCAATGCTTCAATCTCAATGTCCCATGAGACGTTAGTTGTATATGAGTACGATGGAAAGAACATTACCGGAATTGCGGAATTGGCTTTTCGTAGTTCTTTGGCGTTATTTTCTGTATGTATGATAAATTCATTTCTGCGAGTTCTATTTATTCATCATCATGATCTTAACAGCCTAACGCAGTCCACTGCTGGATATAGGCTTCTCCAGTTGTTCGCCACTTTGGAGAAACATCTCGAGGCTTTACTCTTAATCGCCACGCTGGGCAGTCGGCGATAGCAGGCTGCTGTTGCATCGGAGGCCTGTGGTGGCTGTGGTATTTAGCTAGGCCTTCAATTGTGAGTTATTTAGCCACCAGTCGGTTGCTATAGTTCTATTAATTATAATGTATGTATAGTACATGAATCGTGTTACTTATTTATTATAAGTAGGTACGTAAATACAAGTATATACGTTAGTGTTTACGGTATCTATTTATTGAAACACAAGATACCCTCCGATTCCTTTGAGCGCTGCGCCCAGGTGTAATGGAACATAAGTAGTTGAGAAGTGCTATAATCGAGAATTGATTAATAGGCCTTATATAATGGAGTGCAGTTAATAAAACGATTCCTGAACTATTGAAAACGTAGAAGCATCAGCAAAAATGAATAATTTTACACGGACCTTTTGCATATGGTCGCACTTACTTACCTGGTAGGATGAAGAATAAAACTAGTTGTATCGGGCTATTTTTATTTGGTAACATATGGCATTGGCGCTTTAGAGTTTGGTTGACTAGTGCGTGGTGCGTGCTGTGCGTACTAAAAAGCTAAAAAATTTCAAGCCTTCTTTGTACGCAATTTTGTACCCTTTTCCAGGTGGGTAGAGTACATAAACCTTCGCCTATTTTCGAACAATGTGCTTTATCCGTGATGCTCCACGCCTTACTAGAATACTGATAGCCCATTATTTTTTTCATCACTGGACACAGAAAGAATCTTTTATGTTAACACTAAAGATTTTGTTCTAAAGCGACGTTAACGTTTTTACACTTTGCCTTTGAAGTTGGTGTAAAGTTAATGATTTAGTAATAATACAATGATTGATTAAGGGATAGGTACAGGATGAGTATATTTTTGTAACATGTTAAAGACAACAATGTAAACGGAAGTAAAACATACTCGTAGTAGGCAATAAGCAGCCAAATATGAGTCTTGATCTTTATAAAGGGCTCTAAAGCTGCCGAATTTACGCAGGTTTTCATAGGAAGTGGTAAGTTTTTAGGAATTCACACAGTATATACGAGTATGTCTGCAATTCAATCTTTATACCTCTTATATAAAATAAATCATAAATATTTATTAGAAATTCTTACGAGACCTACTTCTCTTAACATTTTCTGTAAAGATAGCTTTATATCTAATGGGATTTACGTTTGAAACGGGTTCGGGAGATAGTTTCTCTGTGACTGCGACACTCTCGGTGACATAAAATTACTGTCTGTGATATATTTATGGCAGGTTCGATTTCCTAAATTGTTCGTTACTTTGAATTGACTTTAATTTAATAGATCATTTTTATGGTTTCTTTGAAAAATGTGTATTGATACTTCCATCTCAAAGCTATTTTGGGCACTGAATATTGAAAATTATTGGCGTATCTATTGTTATCATTTCGATTCGAATCCAACGTTGTCACCTTTGAAAGTTGACGTTTGTCGTCCATCGAAGTACCATTAAGGCCTCGCCTGGACGAGTGCCAGAGGTGGGATATTATTAGCACACCGACAACGTCTGAGTTAATCAAGCTCAAATAAGATCAATATTTCCCGTAGGTGATGGTCTCAGGGCCGGCCCGCGCCCGTCTGTCGGCCAGGATTACCGCCACTTTGGACAACGACTTATTGGCTATGTCGAAACCTTCAATTTATTTACAAAATCATATTACGTATGCTGTTACATTCTTATATATATGCTCGTTTGTAACATACGTTGCAGGAAACTACTTCATGTCCATTCTATTTTGCGAAGAATACCCCTATCCATTCTGATAAAACAACAAGGTTTAAGATTAATAAGGTCTATTTTAGACTTTCTACAGCTTGGAAACTGGCTGGAAATGAAGAAAGCTTAAACTGTTTACTAGTTACCTACTATTGTGGTGAGCGAACCGGTCCTCAGTGACTCGGTGTGTTGAGTATTTCTCAGAACGTTTACTTGCAGCGACCCACTGACACCGCTTGCAATTTGAGATCCTATCTCTGATATTAAAACATACATCCAACAATCAACACAACACGCAACATTATTTGGATATTTAAAAAATATGTAGGTAAATAATGTATAATTAAAAAAATATATAAAATGTTTTATTACTAACTTGAACTTAATCTATCTGACAGTTTTCGGATTGAGTTCAAAGTGTAAACAAGTACTAAATTTTAGAACTCCGGTTGGTGCCTAAATAAAAAATTGCGTTAAAGTGTACCTATCTACGTTACAACAATTTAACGTGGAAAAAGGAAAAAGAAAGATGCATATCATACATTCTATATTGGTAGCGTGACTAACCGCTTACACATGCCAGCAAGAGAAATTTTCACTATTTTCTTATAAGCCAATACGTAAACAAGCCATATTCATATAGACACATGTAAATAAAACTGTTAATTAAAAACAAATAGTGTTAACTACTATTAATTAATTACTTAGAATCTGAATATTGATTTACAATAGTAATCCTGGATTATACTCGTATGTCAGTATTGCTTTAATCGGTTGAATGCCTTTTATGTACAATTCAGTTTGATTATCTATTACAGTTATTGAAAAAAAAAGTTATTGAAGTTGACGAACCGTTAAATAGGTTTTCATTTGAGAGATTGACTTGCATGGAGCGGTAGGTAAATCTAATCGACAAAATAATCATATGAATAAATAGATGGTGCATCCATCGAAATTATTGTTCAATCGGCCAATGAATTGATAGGTAGTTAACTTTGCAGCTATGCCAATTCGGTTAACTTTTAAACACATTATGGCGATGATAATAAACCATAGAGGACATACTTGTACTGCAGCTTTAATCGTTTGCAAGCTATAATGATTAACAGTAATCACCTATGTATGAATTCGAATAAAAATTATGCGTGACGCCTAGAAGTATGTTACTAGTATGTATTGAATTATTATAAATCTTGGAACACCATGCTGAATACCACATATAGGTATATTTATTTATTTAAACCTTATTGCATTGATTCTTAATGCATACCAGTAAGCCTTTTGCACTTTTATATTCATATTATTGTGCTTCCCTGTTTAGCAGTTACCAAATCCTACCATTATAAAATTGTTTCCAAGTTAACCTTAGTTGGCTGAAACGATTTGACGCCAGCCTACAAATGTGTAATTTAAAATCGCTACACACGCGACCCGCCATCAGGATTAAACGCGTGTTAAATAATAACTTGCCAAGAGAGCAGACATGATCTGGGTTGTTTCAGGGATACGTGGGCTTTTTGCTTCGGCCTTTACATGAATTTTAATGTAGAGTTCGAATTTCTTATTTCATTCATCGTGTGGATTTTATTTAATATCCAATCTGTCAAACTAGGTAGGTATTGCGTTAATTGCTTTACTGCCTCGTTGATGTAGTGGTAGCATATGCCGTCTAAGGCCCGGGTTCGAATCCCGGGTCAGCTTTAAAATTGTTATTGGGGTTTTCTGTCAAGAAATTACGTGGGAGCAGCCCCTTAGTGAGGATATTGGCAGTGCATCGGAAAACATGGTAAGACGTTGGTTCTGCGCCTGGTCTCCCTCCGGTCGTGTCGAACTATCGTGCCATAGTATTATGAGAGTGTAGTACTCATAGATCCAGCGTATTGGCTAGTCTCCTTGAAGATTAGCCTCCGAAATTCGGTTATAAGATTATAGTATTCGCTTTATTGTTTAGGAACAGAAATTATAGATTTATGTACTACATAAAAAATTTTATATGTCCACATACTATGTCCACTATATTTTCCGAATGACAGGTTCTTTAGTCTCTCTTTGGTTGGAATCATGGAAGTTTGTTTAAGTAATTGATTCAGCCCACATAGGCATTCGTATATAGTATACCTGCAAATAAAGAAATCAAATTTTGCCATCGTATTGTTAACTATGTTGATCTAGTTTATTTCGGTACTATTATTTCCCTGGAGTCAATGGTTAGGAAATAGCCACTCATTTTATTCTTCAATTGTACGAGTAGGTATGTATGATGATTACACATAACTTTAGATGCTCAGATGAGGAGATTTGAATTGATCCTACGCGCTAGATATAATGTAAATTTATATATAATATTGATAAAAAGGCATTGGTGTTTTTAGCTGATGAATAATGTCGCGAGTAGTCAGTACTAGTCACTAAATGTCTGCGCTGTCAGCATACACGAGCCTGATTTGCATGCATAACTTACTAACGAACTGCTACTGTGAACGGCAATCATTTGGTCATTGCAAAACCGCTCTATCATGTGGAATGCTTAGCTTTTCACCAACATCCCTGGACCGTTTAATACTAAACATTAGTTTTTTAAATAGTTGTTAACTAGTTTGTTAGTATCATAAAGCATGGTATTTAAACTTTTTATGTAAGAACAGATTTGATTAAATGTGTGCATAATAAAACCTTATTAAGTGGAGCTTAAAATACCTACAGTAACAATGATTTTAATGTTTTACCTAGTACCTATGTATATAAAAACTCAAGTAGGTAACTTCACCAAAGAAAGTAGGAGATTTTCTTTCATTACTTATCTAATCAACTCGAGTTTACAAATTGTTATTCAAGGAGATTAATTGTAACACCCTCTTTATAAAGGAGCCCAAAATGATTCTTAAACACCATTCACTAAACGTTTCAATTGAATAAGTTTATACAGTTTCTCGTTTCTCGTCTTCATTGCCATGTAAAGGGATGTCTTTTTTCTATTGTAATTTGTCGATTCGTAATAATAACTCATTGGGCGAGGCATTAACCGGCCTAATGTAGGCAAGCTTTTTTAATTTTAAACGGCTTTCGGCGATTCCTGCTCCATCACTTGACGTTTCTCTTCTGGTAGATGCAATTTAGTGTAATATATGCAACAAATCCAATAATGATGAGGCGCGGTTGTATTAGGCACGGCACCGAGACACGGATGAATGCGGACGAATGTAATGGTTGAATAGCGTAACGAATGTATGTAGTTTATATCAGACTTTGTGGTCAAGGCCAGGGATTGAGTTTAAACACCGACATCGATTGACACCCAGAATAGGAGATTAGACTTCGGCATGTCAATGTCGCAGGCAAATTCTATAATTCGCCCGTATACAAACGGCGTCGGCAGTTTACAAAGACAAATTCGTTATATAAAATGCCGTACGCCGTATGTAAGATGTCGTTCATTTTCTAATATGCCGAGCTACGTTAGTACAGCCGATTACAAATTGCCTCGGCATATCGTTCGAATTAGTACCAAATAAATCCGCGCGTGGCGCTGCGTGTCGCCAAAACCAATATGGCGGACAGCAGTGAAAGTGTGGAAGAAAAAAAATATCTAAATTATGTCTAATATCGGCTGTTTTAAATAGATTTTAAGGGCTAGTATTATAGGAAACTATTGAAATTAAACCAATCACAAAGGGGGCTCCGAAAACACCGTGGAAAAAAAACAAAAAAATTCGAGGTTATCCAGCACGTAAAAACGCTAGGGTGTCCATGGACACTGGTAAAGTGGAACTGAAAATTGCAATAAAATGCTTTGAATTTTGATTCTTTTGTTTCGCTTATGGTAAAGACAACATGTATTTCATCTACATGTCTAAACTTTTTTAAATACCTATCTTTAAATTTTATGCTTGTTTAAGCTTAGCAGAATAAGTGAAACAAAGAAACATTGTTGAATTTGTTTTTGTTATTACCATTGAATGTCTTGTTTAATCAATAGGTAATTCCTTTTAAGTTTACTATGTATGCGTAAGTATCTTAAGATTAGGGAGAATATTATGTTCTCACACGGTACCATTTAGTGCAGGTTTTGTTTGGTTTCGGCTTCAATTTCATGTTTATTTATTCGACGAATTTATTTTCGTAGTCAATAATTTAATAATATTCTAATATTAAACATAAATACCTAAATTAAATGTTTTAAAACCCTGTTTCATTTCTATTATCATGGTCACCCTAATACACAAACCAAGTCGACGTTGATGCGATGACAATTTGCCTTCGGCATTTTATAACACGTATTTATCTTTGTAAACTGCCGACGCCATTTGTATACGAGCGAATTATAGAATGTGCCTGCGACATCAATAAACGTTCTAACACAATGAGCGATCGTAGTGCAAGTAAATGTAACTTTAAAAGGGAGTCGGTAAAGTAGCAGCTATAAGTACTGAATTACTTTATGTTTACAAACATTTTGGCAACATTAGGTACATGCTATGAATTCCAAATGCGTATATGCAATTTGCTTCACATATGAAAGCCAAATTTTGCGGAAGTTAAGTCTATCTCGGCTAAGACAAAGTAGCTAAGATAACATGTATGAATTTTGGACTTGAAGTTTGTATTTGTTAATGACAAATTCATGAAATTGGTAGACACATTATCAGATTGGTTCAATAAGTAAATTAAAAGTTAGCAGGACTAAAGTAATTACTTTTTCATTGATTTATAAGTAAGATATTTACCGATATGCTTATTTAACGTAAAAAACGTCCCATCCCTAATTCCTGCTCTTGTAAGTTATCAAATTGGCTTTTAAGGATGTAAGATGTTCTTATGACGTGGAACAACACCCGCATTGCTTGCATTGTCGGACATCAAGACATAATTGTATGTAATGAATAATAAGCAATTATACGAATACAAACAGTTTATTTATTAATGAGTTCCTCGTGTAATTGCGGCTTTCTAAGCCGATTATAATACATAATTCCTACATTGTAAAGCAATAACGAACCATATTGCATGGTAACAATTTTGCGTGTTAATTTTCTTCCGTTATTTTTTCTTGTCGATTGAATTTTTACCACTGTTTTCGAAAAGCATCGCGACGTTACGCAAGCGTCGATAACATTTAATTATGTGTATTTTCATAGAAGTATTAAATACTAGCTGTGCCAGCGGCATCGCACTCGTGAAAATCGGGTTTTAAAACAACGGACTTCTATTACGTATACATTTAAGTTAGACCTCTAGCAATACGTTGGTGAAAACAGCATTCAATTCCATGCAGTAGTTTTCACACGATGCGCGATCAAACATGCAGATAAAAAATTCTCCCGTTTTCCCAACACTGCTCTGCTCCTATCGATTCTAGCGTGATGAAAAGTATACTATAACCTGCCCAGGAGTATGAAGAATAATCGTATCAAGTTTCGTTAAAATCTGTCCAGTAGTTTTATTTTCTATAACGAACAGACAGACAGACAAAAATTTTACTGATTGCATTTTTGGCATCAGTATCGATCACTCATCACCCCCTGATAGTTATTTTGAAAATATATTTCATGTACAGAATTTACCTCTCTACAGATTTATTATAAGTATAGATAGTATTAAAATTTACTGTTTACTAAATAGCTATGCTCTGCCTAATTAAATACAAAAATTTATAGAGCAACTAACCAAAACATGGAAATGATTTTTTAGGTGTACGTACATACATAGGTAAATAGTATGAATGGACAAAATTATTGATCGAACAATTTTTATATCTCTATCAGCTCTATATATTCTGTCATGATGACATCTTACTTTCTACTAATATTATAAATGCGAAAGTTTGTTTGGATGGATGTTTGTTCCTCTTTCACGCGTTAATTACTGAACGGATTTTAATGAAACTTTACTTTAGTAATATAGCGTATACATTGGATTGACACATAGGTTAACGAATGCTCATATTCACGCTGGCAAAGCCGCGGGCAGCAGCTAGTTCAAAATAAAGCTGTGAAAGTCTTTATTGAAGATTATAATATAAGGATAAAATTGACGTTAGCAGTGGTGGAATATCCATATGCATGTAATCGGCACGAACGGGCGGCCGAGGCAGGAGGGTGCTGGGAGCTGGGCGCGGAGGCTTCGCGCTCTGCTAAGCACTGTAAATACTCTCCCGGTCACGTAGCGCTGCGCTGCTGCAAACTGTTGAATATTAATACACAAAATAGTATCCACGAGAAGAAATCTCCCTGAAACCGAAACCCAGGTCGTGCTTTAATGCGCGAATCCCGAGCGCGACATTAATCCCGACGCGGCTGACGGGCGCGGGCGCGCCGATTACACAGTGGAATTTCAGATAATTGATTTATTTTCTATTATCTACATGAAAAGGAATTGGCTGGGAGTAGGTATATTGTAAATACGAGTATATAGCTAATATAATTGTTTGTTGTTGCCTGTTTGGCGTAATAATAAAGCCTCCGCTGTTTCGATTCGATATTGCGCGAGTTTCGATACCGACCCAATATTACTAAATGAAATACGAAGTTACTTTAGAATTGTAGCATTATCCAGCTGATATTTCATTTTGACTTGGATGGTTGATTTGAACGGATACATTATATTAATCCTGGCAAATGCTAAGTGAGTGGTATTAATATAAAGTTTTTCAGGTAGCGGCTTCATTCGTGCTAGTACTACGTGCTACTAAAGTACAATTTAAATTCTCGTTGATTTTATTGAGGAGCCTAGGAGGTTTTAATTTCGTTGCAAAATAAGCAAGTAATTAATTAAATAGAGGTCAACAAGACTTCATTAAGAATCAGGCCAAGTCTTTTCACAATTTTCAAAGACGTATAATTTTAATTAAGTGTTCTTTTCAAAGAAGTATTCCAGTGAATTAGACTAATGAATATTTAAGCTTCATAGGATATCTATTACTAAGCTTTCATTTCCTGTTAATGTGTAAAATATGGTGTAGCTGAATTCCTTTTTCGAAATACATTGCAGCAGGATTAAATACACGACGTTAATAAAATGGGTCCAACGGAGTGTACGTTTTATTATCTAACATGGAATGTTTGTTTACAAGAGCTAGCATCTGTTTAGTGGCGAGGGTGAGATGTGGGCGCGGAGGGCCGGGCTACTGGGGGAGCAGGGAGCAGCACCTACACGCTCCGTTGGAACCCATGTCATTAATCCATGCGTTTATAGACGGACTGTTCTGAAGCCCTCCTTCTCGAATATCGACGAAAATCAAACCATTGGTTGTAGGTAGCGGTGTATGCGGTTGTAGGTGGCCACATTCCTTGCGGTTATTCAATTTTAAGCCTTTATTAGCCTAGGCGCGGCTGCAAACGCAGATTATTTATTGTGAAATCTACTAATGAACTTGATTTCAATTTTATTTTAGACTAGCGACCCGCCCTCGCTTCGCTTCGGGTGTTTCAAATAAAAAAAAATTCTAATAAAAAAAAAGAATTATTAAAATCGGTCCAGTACTTTTTGAGTTTTTTTGTTACACATACAAAAATTTAAATCTTTCCTCTTTATAATACGAGTATTAGTGTAGATTTAATGTAGGTTGTTGTATTTGAAAACCTTAAGTCATTTTACGAGTAATAATTACTTCCATTTTAACAAAGAAAGATGATAATTTTCATTGGGCTTGAGAATCGCCACTGCCTGTCTGTCAACATCATATTATTATAATGTTATTGAGTAGCTAATATCAATATCATCATTTATATCATGAAGAAACAATAAGAATAAATAGCTAAGTATAACGGCCACTTACAATTTTTATTGAACTAGGTAGGTATGCGTGTTTCTATTAACAGGACGCATCCGTTGTCGGTTTGTGAATGTTTTCTTGTTTTCATGAGGCGTAAGATTTTCTTGTAGGAATACTTCGCAATCCTGAAAACATTCAGTCGGGGCTTCTGTTGCTCCTGTGCGCAGTATAAACGCTAAATATAGAGGTTTGTTGAACTCTTTCGCAATATGCTTCTCGTAAAATCATCATGATATAGAAAGTACGTAGATGTACATACTGTTGAGTACTTCGTATATTTTAAGAAATAAAATCTCTTAGACACTTTTATAGCCTGGCAATATTATTATGTCAGAATTACACAGTGGGTCTCCACTGTACAATTACTTTAATTACGAGCATGTAATATTTCTCAACTACGAATAAGTACATTTACGTATCTACTTCAAAAAATTCTCCCTCCCTTAGTATTCTTAAAATCCATTTAGAAGATTTCCATTAGGTATGTCTCGATTTTACCCAGATTGTAGCTTGTAAATAGTAAGTAAATCCAATAAGCGTATTGTTATCGAAATACATTTCTCTGCTTGTTTCCGAAGTACCTGTCCATAGGAATGCTTGGTCCATTCTTCAACTTTTCTCATTACGCGGCTGTTTTCGACTGTTCTTCGGCCGTGTAATAAGAACGGGCTAATGAAAAGTCTGACCACCCGCCTCCGAGATATTTCCGAATACAATTTCCATTTTTGCCTCCTTCGTCAGATCATGAAAGTGAGAATATTTCATTAAAATCGAAAATGTACGCTTTTATTGAAGGATAACCACTTTCAGCAACTTTATGTAAGTAATACTAACTAATTAGGGTTCTGAAAAATATCTAAAAACGAAAATTGTAGTTTCCAAAAAAATGCACGAGCGTCTCAATTTAGGAGTAAATTAGAGCGAAATCGGTTCCCAACCTCGATTAGGCAAGACATGGTCAAATACGGGATTAGCATATTTTGGCGGCAGATGTCCATTAGCAACGAATGACGCATCGGGTACAGTCTCCAGTCGTCCTCAGCCGGCTGCGAACCCCCTAGTATTATTACTCCTCTCGCGTTCAATTACATTTAATTGTTCTTGATATAATTACCTAATTGTAAAACGTCCAGTGAATGCCACCGACCGACCGTGCGTTCCGTCGTACGTCATTTATGCGTAACCCTATTAATACGAGTATGTCGTCTCTATATTATGTAGTAAGATGATTCTTTCGGATGGAAATTGAACACTGTTCTATGGTTTCCGTGATGCAGGATGAGAAACGCCTCATCATAAACTCGTATGTTGGGCTCGGACTAGCTGAAATCTGAGGAAATAATCCGTTTATTTTGCAACATACTCGAGTAATTATAAACGAGTATTGTCGCTGATGTCTATACTCAAAGTATACGGCAAACTGTCTCAGTACAACGATTTTATAGAAGTCTTTGTCTTTCATGCTGCTGGTAGAGCTTGTGAGCAGTGGTACGTTTCGTTCCGTTTTGTTCGTGTGTTGACAAGTGGACTTCAAGATTTAATCTGTAATGTAGAGCTACCTCTTATTGAAAAAATAAGGAACAATTATATTAATAGTCCTATTGCACTGTCATAAGTTGCGATGAACAAAAATACAAATTGATTCATTTTATGATCGTATTATCCTTTCATTGGTACCACCCTCCGTTTTCTTCAATCGAATGGTTTTGAAGCGTGTTCGAAAACACTTATCGCTTTAGATTGATTCTATAAGCAGTAAAGTTGGATCGCACTGTAACATCAAATGGTTTAAGGTAAACATAGAACAGGTAAACTATAGATTGTTGGAGTCGTTGGTAGTTTGATAAAAGATACTAAGCAGATTGGTAGCGGCGAGACGAATCACAGGCGCGCTCTATAAAAAGTCTGTTTACGCGACCGCCGCCGGATACGACGGGACTGCGGTACGCCACATGTAATGGTCATCGACTACTTTCTTAAGTATTAAACATTGCTTGTTACTTTCTATCCCGAGGGTTTTTATACTTCCGCTCATTAGTTTCAAGGAGTGACGTTACTCTCTGCAATTCCGTTTAAAAATAAGTCTATTTCGGATTTATCCTTAAACGATTCCGTAAAACATTATTTAACATTGTTTTATCAATTACTTTATAACAATAATGAAATTAATTAGAGATACCCATATATTAAAAGACGTTAAGTAAAAATATGTTATGGAGTAACATAGAATAAAATAGAAAGTATCTTTGTTCGTACAGATTTAACATAGGTATCGTCAAGTAAATAAAAATGACTATACCGCCGGGCTCGCAAAGTAGCCTCTACCGAGAAGAACCATTCGTCATTGTTGCCATGATTTTTAGTTTAATAATAAAACAAACTAACTATTAACTAATATAGTTCAGTGCAGACGGCATAATGTGTATGCTAGAGCAGCGACGATGATTTCATGTTGGATGATTTCATTAAACATTTATTTTTTGGTTGACCCTTGAATTTTCATGATCTATGCTCACCAACTGGTAACTTATGAGCTAAATATTATGTCTGATGCTTCAAATTATGTGTTATGAAGAATATAAATAAGTAGCCGGTTTGGTTAGACAAGTGTTGCTAACACGTTATAATAACGCTCCTCTGTTGCGCTGTAGTATGAGTCAGACTATTGTAGCTGGGCTACCATAAATAGCTGCAAGCTGTGAAGGGTGCCGCGGCAACTCGACACATGTACTGAATCGTCACCAAGTCCGGACCACGCCGAGGTTGGACAATTAAAACTCAAAAGCGGAGGGTTCTTAGTTTGTTCGTTGGCGGGCGACAGCACTCGGTCTTGCAGTGTCGCCACGAGCACCTGTGTACAATGGCTTTCTTTCTAAATATATCCGCTCCTCCCTTTGTCTTTCCTTACTTAAAATATATTTAAACGCTCGAGTATAATGTTATTTAATGTAGGTGTTTATGTTTTGCAGTACAATACGTAAGGCGTATTAGCCGTCACGAACTGTGACGGTGTACCCACTGCCTACAGAGACAAAATATATGTCGCATCAATGTAGAGTATGGGAATCTGCCCAAAAATTTAAAAAAATAAATGTAAGTGATATACGGTAATGATAGGACATTTTCAACAATTTGCATTGAATTGAATGTGTGTCTTGATCACACGGTGGAGCAATTGAACTCGTCATGTTCGTCTGCTGGTTCTAACAATACAAATCTGTAGGGCATCTAAAAGATAAAAACTTATTAACTTATATTATTACTTAAAGATAATTAACTTATCAGTGGGCAACTTACTATGAAAACTATATCCACGGCCTACATAAACAAAATTGCTATGGATGTTTAAAAAAGTTCCCTAGTTTACGAATATATAGGTATGTTGCATCAATGTAGAGTATGGACATCTGCTCAAAAAAAAAAATGTAAGTGATATACGGTAATGTACTCTCAATTCTTCAATTTCAGTAGTTGTTTTTCAGACTACCCCGCGATTTTTTTATTTTTTAACAACACAAAATGAAATGTAGGCTACCCCTTAATAATTTACCAATAATTTGATTTTTGTAGCAAATATTTCGAAAACCGGGTCAGATGCCCAATGACCTTTGTTGGATTTAAAAGACGTTTTGGCAAAATGGTAATCTTTATAAAAAATATATATTTTGCCTGGTAATAGTCACATGTTTGCGTCTCATTGATGATATGCGATTTTCAAAAGAAAATAGCACTCAGTGGCAATGGGAATCTGCGAAGAAAAGGGCCGGCCCACCTCCGCACCTCGCCCATGATTAATAATGTCTTCAAGAACACCCTCCATCCGCCACTATTGACTGTATCGGTATTAGTATCCGACCCGCCCACCGTCAAAAGGAGCCTCATGACGTTTTTTTGCGGACCGACCTATTGTAAATCAACACAATGAGAGTAAAATTGTGCTATTCAAAAGTAACGGTATTCATTTTATTTATGAATAAAAAATCTTTTTGTAACGTTTTTCCGCTGTATTCTCTGTTCACTTTTATTGCTCTATTACAATACAAGCTCGGCTCGTTTATTTTAAAAGAACCTATCCTGGTATTCCCGTTTATTTCATATTCAATTTTATCTTTCTTTACAAATAGTATATCCCTCCATGAGTCCAAGCTAACGTACCCTAAGTTGCTTTATATATGAGTATGATATGATAGTATTAGTAAAATACGCAAAGAAATGTCTAATACAATATAGCTCCCTTCAATGTGTCTGTGTATAAATCTATATATATAAAAGGAGAAACTGACTGACTGACTGACATATCAACGCACAGCCCAAACGGCTAAACGTAGGCACTTGAAATTTGGAAGGGACGTAGCTTAGGTACCGTAGGGGTGCACTAAGAAAGGAATTCCCGAAATTCCCACGGGAACGGGAATTAGCGGGAAAATCCTTTTGTATGAAAAATCTAAACCGCTTAAGTTAGACGCTTGAAATTTGGCATGCAGGTACCTTAGTAAATATAAAGTTTAGTTATGGCTGTATTTTGAGAAATTCCCACGGGAACGGGAGTTAGCGGGAAAAAACTTTTGTATGTATAAAATTAAACACGCGGACGAAGTCGCGGGCAAAAGCTAGTTATAATATATTTATTAAGTAAAGTACCTACCTGATTTTTTAAGATTACGTATCTAAGCAAGAGGAGTTTACTTGTAACCGATTTATGTACTTAGCCATAAGTTATATATAATCATTGTTTTTCTGAACATTAGTACATATTTTGTAAGTAAACCAAAATAAATAAATAAATAAATAGTAGACAGGCACGATAATCTGGAGCGTTTTACGAAAATTCAATAAAGCTGGGCGCGCCCATATTCTGTAGTCCCGCCAGCTTAATGCCAAACAAAATCACAAAATGCTTGCTTGCTTGTCCTTTACGTTCGAACAGGTACATTTATTGTTTATTTATTACGTTGGTCTACTAATAATATAAAGAAAACAAAGCGTGAACGAGAACGCGCCTCGAAAATGTCCTCATTAAATGATAGCGCTTTGATGCTTTTGACTTAGGTTCTTAGTCAATGTTCATACACCAAGGGCAAGGGTTCATTTCACTTCAAGTCCTTGACAGTAAAATTTCAGTAACTTATGAAGTTGGCGAAAGCAAAATCAAGTTATAGGTAGTTATGCTACCTTCTCACTAGTAGGTACTTACTGAGAGCCTAGTTACTCGAGTCGAAATAATATATCCGTACCTACATAGGTACGACATTTATAAACCGGCCTACATTAATTTTATATTGCCCCGTGTAAATGTTTTGTTTATATTTTTGAAGATTTAGCATTTTCATATAAAATGGCTACTGTAGTCTGATAGTTTTTATACAATTTATTTAGAGCAGGATTTATAGCCGGTGCCGAGCGGACGGCGCGCGGGCGCAAGCAGGCGCAATTGCGACCAATAACCACTTCCTAATTTTCTCGTTTCCGGAGCTAGTTGTGTTTAATTCTCTCAATAACGTGCATGCGTTCACTAAAGCTTTTTGTTATTCTTCCATAGTAGAATATAATATATCTATCTCAACGTTTATGTTAGCTTTTATATAATGTATATATCTAGTACATGTCAGGCATCACCAGTTTTATGCAATGAGTGTGAGAATGAAAATGTAAAGTAACTTGTCTAAAATATGTCACGTCAAAACCTCCACAGTTTTTCGCCGTCGCGATGAGGGTCGGTGTTAGACTTTATTCACAATTTAATTTTGCACTCTGCTGATATTTCGGACGAAAAATGCCAGCGTAATACAGTGTAACTCGCTTTTGTGATAATGACAAGAGCGAAACTCGATCGTCTAAAAAGTCGCATTACGTTAAATATTAAACATCTCCCTCAAATGATTACATTTCAATATGAAAATGCAACATTTTCTCTCTATAAAATTAGTTGACATATTTCTCACGATGAGGACTATTTCAACGTAACCTGTGTGATTGCAGCGAAATGGTATCGTGCGAGACGGTACGGTTCGTGTTTTGGCACAAGCGCTTCGCGTCAATATTTCGAATCGCAGCCCAGAAACGTCAAATATATGATCAGGCGTGTTTACCGCGACGAAATTAGCCATAAAACTAGACGTCGCCCCTGAGACGCGTCGGTGTTGAATTCTTATTGTTTAATTGACATATATTCTGACTGTTTTTGTTTTATTTTTGTCATGTGGTTAATACTGTCTGCGTGTGTATTTCAGCACATGGTGGGGACGGGCATGGCGGCCCCGTTCCCTGCGGCGGCGGCGGCTGCGGCTGCGGCCGCGCAGTACGCCGCCAACGGAGACGCCCTCGCGGGGGTCAAGGCAGAGGGCGGAGGGCCCACGGCCCCGCCCCAGCCCCCCCTCGTCAAAAGCGAAGGTCCCCCGCCGCCGGCGCCGCTGCCTCCGGCGACCTTCTCACCACAACCACCGCCACAGCCCCATCAGCCAAATTCTATAGAAAACCAAAATAATAATTCAGTAAGTGAAATCCTCAATCTTATTAACATAGGTACCCTACCTACTGAACGCGACGTTTACTTTGAGCTTTTTACAGATAATAATAATTTTATATGCAGGTATTTGGTATGCAGGTAACGCTAAAAATCATTAGATTGTAGACCAATTCTGAGCCAATGTATAAACTATCAAATCAAAAGAAATGTCTTTGCAATGTCTGCCCTTTATGAGGTATATTTTTAATTATTTAATTAAGTTGAAGAATGCCTAAAGCTAAATAAAATCTGGAAAGAATCTGTACAGAATCCAATGAACCCGTGGGAAGATTACCCATGTAACGTAGAATGTAGTATTAAATATTTCCGTCGGAAAGGCCAAATGGTCGCCCCCGAGTAGGTAAACCTTATTAAAAAAGTTGTAGGATTTTTGGAGTAAACACCGCATTATATCGTGTTTCCCTTCAGAATTTGCTATATGAGTATAAAGGTCAAAACATTTCTTAGAATTAAATGATAGTAATTTTATAGACGATGATACGATTACATCGTATGATAAACATAAGTACCTATCTGTTTATCATACTGTAGTTGTTTTCAGAATAATCAAGGATCAATTGTAGACTAAAATGTTCAATGAATACAATATGGACATAACCGTAAATGGATTAGGTAGGTATTATTGGCCAAATTCGCGAAACGATTTAATTACTCAACCCCAAAATGAGCGATTTACTAACAAATACGAATGTCAAACCAGGCATATTTATAGACCATCAATAAATGCTTCACTGACTGAGGGTTCGGGAACGATAAATCAACCACACGATCGCGGTGCCCAAACGTCTAACGAGTGATTTACGCATTGTTTGTTTTGAAAATGGACCACAATGGCCAATCACGCAAGGACACTAGCCAAATATGCAACAGATATTATTTAAATGCATAAACATAGGTGCGCTCTCTGTTCCTTATTCTCATAATCCGATGCGACGATAGTTCGGCAAGTCAGAGAGAGCTTTTAAGCTTTTCAATGGGGGTTTGGTGTATCAATTAATGCTATCTTCATGACTCCGGAGCTTCATAGTTCGGGATTCGAGCCCTGGCATCTGTCGGTTTATAGATGGCAGTTGCGATAATTCGACTAATGAGGAAGCCTCTTATCATCATCACCCATATTGCAGTCCACTGCTGGAAATGGGCCTCTTCAGTTGTTCGCCACTTAGTTCGGATATACCCATAATCGTCACGTTGGGCAGGCGGGTTGGCGATCGCAGGGCGTAGCTTCTCGCTCAGATGACACTGCTGCCCGTCAGCGGTCTGTGGTATTTAGCTACGCCTTCAATTGTGATGGTTGTACCGCCATCGCGCCACTAGTCGGTTGCCAGCGCCTCGTTTATTTTATTCGGCAGGATGCATCACGAGCAGGTGTGAGGTTGGCTTGGAGCGAAAAGATGATAGGCCGGTCCCTTTCATTCAGGCCGCTGCCTTCCCATCCCTCTAAGAGCCCGTTCAGAAATGCAGTTTTTTACGTTCAGACTGACGGCTAATCTGCCTGGCAGCGGCCGCTAAACGACCGCCGATCGACCGCAAAACGCGGCCGCGGGTAGCGGTTTACCCGTCAAACCGCAGTGTGAACGCCGCACCCCGCCACGCGGATAGTGTGAACAGGGGTTGAAGGCGTTTTCGCGGGTGGAAACCGCATGTTTGAACGAAGCCTAAGATGTAATATTTGTGTGTTTACAGCAAAGCGAAGGCGAATCAAACGAGGAGAGTACGCCGGTGAGCGTGTCGGCGGCGGTGGTGGCACAGCAAGCGGCTGCGGTGGTGGCGCAGCAGGCGGCGGCGGCGCACGCGGCGGCTGCGGCCGTCAGCGCCGCCGTCAGCGCCGCCGCGCCCGACAAGAGCCTCGTGCCCGTCTCGCAGGCCTCGCAGCCCAAGCGGTTGCACGTCTCCAACATACCCTTCCGGTTTAGAGACCCCGATCTCAGAAACATGTTCGGGGTACGTACGCTAACTACACACGCTATTAAATACCTATACAAATAAGAGCACGGCATGATCTGATCGATGTTGTTATTTATAGAAGACCACCTTACAACATTTTAATTCGACATTTTATATTTCAGCAATATGGCACGATTCTTGATGTAGAAATAATCTTCAATGAAAGAGGCTCAAAGGTAAGCATTTTGTAGTTTCTTAAAGAAGTGACCCTCTGAAATCCTTATTGGATTTCATTGTGGCCACTTTTTCCATCGATTTTTACTGAAAATATGAAACGAAGCAATGGATGTATACGAAGTAATGTTGCTATAAATTTACCTAATAATCTTATCAACCAAAAATTTATATATATTTATTTATATATTCATATAGTATTATTTCAAAATGTTCTTTTTTAAATGACCTTATCTGTAATAGTTAATAAAATAATGTCGAACAACATCATCTGCATTAGCCCGACCTCAAAGTAAGCTTAAGCGCTGCTGTTATGGGAATCAAATTTAACAAACGTGCCATGAATATAATACTAATTAAAAAGAATAATAACACCCAGACAAATAACCAACACAAATGTCACATAGTGTTGTTCTGGGTGGAGATCAAACCTACAACCCTTGGTCCCTCAAGATTTATCCTGAATGATGATCGACATATACACGTCTCGTTCCGTCCATTGCTTCGTTTTACAAAAATTTTATTTACGGGAATA
This sequence comes from Conogethes punctiferalis, assembly GCA_031163375.1. Taxonomy (NCBI): domain Eukaryota; kingdom Metazoa; phylum Arthropoda; class Insecta; order Lepidoptera; family Crambidae; genus Conogethes; species Conogethes punctiferalis. The sequence goes on along the minus strand of CM062081.1, from coordinate 13,887,238 downwards.
ACTCTTACCTTTTAAAAAACTGATTAAAATATAGATTAACGCATCTTTAGACATTTTTATGTAGCTTATGCGAAATAAATTTAGTCCTATAATATTATTCCATATCAAGTTGGGGTATATTCCTGTAAAAACTGTTACCTTGGCTATTGCAACTGGAAATAAAAAACGTTTCATTAATTTCGTCAAAGCCGTTAATAGGAATGATGACGGATTTAATAATAAATTAAGATAAAATACAGCCAATGCAGTCTTTTTAAATTATAAGTTTACATGACTCTTGTGTTCAACTTTTTATTTGATGTCCTTACGTGACCTGAAAATTTTAACTCATTGGCTGTCTGCAAAGCAAACACAATAGATAAACAATAACTTTTCACTACAAGCAGTAGTACATGGGACAGACAACGTGTTAAATAAACGTATCCAATTATAATATAAAAGGCGTTGGATAACTTGAACAATAATGCGACTTAGCAGACAATTTAATTATAATTTTATTTGCAATGCATACAACGACGTCATCTAGTTGCTTATTGTAAATATATATATTTATTTCAAGATGTTGTAATGTAATAGATAATCGGAGTAATTGTTCCACTTAAGTCTTTATTATCGTACCTCTCGATGATACACCAAAATCCAGTCGTCTTTCCTACTAAAGTGATTATGGTTAATATTTTTAAACAAGTCTTTATATGATATGACGAACGTAATGCAATAGCCAGGAGTTAAAACATTAGTATTAGTATTTGCTGCCCAAACTTATGTAACAGAAAGATTTAGTCAATTAAGTTATCTTCTTAATCATGTGATTTGTTAATTAATTTACTAGCTTAACAAGTCTACAGGAAAATGGGCTTAGTTACAATAATACTATAATTAATAATCGTGTTATAAACTTTCTCTTTCATAGCGTATTCTTTGGTTTTAATGTTTGGTGCAGTATCTCTAATTGCATTGTATATTATCATTGAATAATAAATAATTAAGTCTATTATTCTAATTTTAAATTTATCTGATCTTTATTTTCTCTACCACAGTTGACATACTTTTGAATACATTAGTACCCGTCCATTTAATTGATCTCTAAATTAGTTTGTAACACTTATAATACAATAGACATTATTAAAGCTTAACCACGAGCATTATCAAAAGTAAGTCATCGGTGCTCCTGTTAATATGAACATTAATAAACTGAATTATACTCAAAAAACAACTCACTGTAAATGTCTATTTCCCATTTAAATCTGTGAAAATTGATACTATGAAACCATTTTTATAATTGATTGGATTGAACGCTTTTTCGTGTTACTGCTTTCCTTGTGTCAGTTTGGTGACCGCCCCCGAAGTAGTCCATGCTCGCTCATGTCAAAAAATATTTTACTCTTTGGAATAATAGCTCCGAATTATTTTTTCTTCAATGCCTCACATTGGGATATGCAGTATTAGAGAATGATGCATCGTCACTATAACAGCTGATTTCCTAAGTCATATTTTCAGGACAGCTCTATTATTCATAACTAATAATAATGTTGTAATCGTCCAAACTACCTTACGACCCCATATTTAGTTTTCCATCGGTCTTTTAATTGTCCTATGAAGAATTTATGAGAAATTGTTCCTTTTTCATGACGTACGTGTAGTTTGGATGACCAATCATTCTGAAGTACCTACCTATTTAATCCAGTTTACTTTGATTCTATGACCTTAATAATCTGGCCGTTAAACCAAACGATTTAAACCAGTTGGTTAAGTCATTCGCTTCCTAACAAGGGAACATGATTTTCATTAGTTTTGAGCATGTATATTTCGCTGATCTAAACAATGTGTTAATAAGATAAAACAGATGTAAATTTTATTTAGAGTAACTGGTGCATCATTTAGTTTGGCTTTATTTCGAATGTCACTTGTGTCTTCCTCGTCTGTCGGATAGATTTCAATGTTCATTAATATTGAGAGCTTGCTGCATTGCGCGCGGCGGACAGCGGCCGCTCGCAACGCCCCCGCCTCCTCATTATTAATATATCTCTCTTGACCTCTCTGTCTCTCTGCCCAGATCATTGTTTATCTAATAATTACTTGCACTCAGAATGGTAATAATAGAGCTGTCATTGCTTTTATAAGTGTAAGCGTTTCGTACAATCAGCGACTTGTTTGCCACTTTCACAATTCGTCTCTTCCACTATGATGTGTGCTGTGCTAGCTGCTTTTTGTATCTATGGGTTATCACCATGTATTGACTGTAGTTAATTTGTCTCAGCACGACCGATTGATACAAGTGATTTAATGAAATTATTATAATGTTTTTGATTGAATGCAGTTTTACGTATATTAAAATACTGACATTTATTTCAACTCGCAAGTCTTGATAACGAGAAATCTCTAGTAACTCCAGACTTTGTATTAATTATATTGTTGTGTCCGAATTTGTATCAAGTTTTATAGTTTTTTTTGGCACTGTACAGTATCTGCACATTGTTATACAAGTACAATAGGTACCTACCCGTTTTAGTGTGTCAATGAATTTAGTACGTACGTGTATATGTATAGGCTGTTGGTTGTTGAATGGCAAACTTAGATAATGAATCGAAAATTCAGTGATATTGGAACTTCGTTAAGTCTGTATAATTATTCCATGTATCTTCTGGTGAAGATCTTGACAAGATTATTGTTGAACCCTCTAGACTATATTAGAGATTTGATGCATGATCGGTGATTTTTCTTTATAGAACAAACTGCAGCTAACATTCCACACAAAATTTACTTGTCATTTTGGTTAAAGTAGTATCTTTCAAATTAGCTTCGAAGGGAATCCTCGATCCACAGCGATACAAACTGTCCTACGAATAGTACAGACTACTAGGTCGAGCGACATTGTATTAATTTATTGTAATCCAAACGCTTATGTGTACCCATTCAGCTAGAATACGCTCAAAGTATCAACGTAATCAAATCAATAATATCCTCTCAATATTTCACTAGAATATTTAAAAAAGAATATGCAATGCATAAATGTTAATTTTTGTTGCACGTTGTTTTTTGAGCGACGCTGTTTTTAATGCATGTTTTGTCTGTCTTGCATGCAGGGATTCGGTTTTGTAACATTCGCAAATAGTGGTGATGCGGAGCGAGCACGAGAGCGTCTTCACGGCACCGTGGTTGAGGGCAGAAAGATAGAGGTGTGCATGACTCAATGAATACCATCCGTAGCACTATGTAACTTATAACATCCCGCTCCTACGCCCACCGCCCACCGCAACCTGCGCTCGTCTGCTCTGTAGTTACTGTCATGCTAGCGTGCGCCCGCGCCGCCGCGCTCGCCGCGCTGCGCCCGCGCCCGCGCCCAAGCATTAGCACTAAGTATGCCGAAGTCTAATCCACAAACAAACCTTATTTATTTTATCCCTTTACTCTCTAGACGGTCATTTAAAATGCCGATCGAATGAGAGACTGTCTCACAGAGAAATGTAGAACGAACCGTACCGTCACAATGTCGCTGAGGTAAGATTATGAATACAAATTTAGTTCAGTTTAATATCTATTTGTTCCAAAATATTATTCAGAATACTAACAAAATTGTTATACGACGACGACTTCGTGAGATCCCTTTTGTTTTAAATAATATAATATAAATGAAATCCCAAATTATGTCTCTTCCTAATTATATTTATTTCCTGAGTGTCAGATGTCTGATAGATAGTCTATCTTATATGTTTCTTTAACTTAGTTCCAATTGGAGAAGAACATTAATTTTGTTTCTTGTTATTTACCTTTAATTCAGATAAAATTAATCAAGACATTTGACACACACATTGGCTGACTTTACCTTGATAGCTTATATATAAATATACTAACTTATTACATTTTATCAGAAAGGTTAAAGTAAGTAAATAGAGAAATGTATAGGTACATTAAAATCATCTGAGAGGCTATTAGAGGTCATTAGCTCAACAAAGGACAATAATGATGATGAATAGATCTTATCTCACTGGGTTCGATTCCCAATGAATTACGGTCATCAGTGGCTCAATTAGTTAATGTTTTAAATACACACTTATGAAATAAGCACAAATATTCCATCATTATGCTTAGTTTTGTTTGATTTATTTCTAAAGTCAGCCAATATTTTTATATTAAGAAAATGTGACCTTTTCTGAAATTATATTTACTTCCAAATCAGGTTAATAACGCTACCGCGAGAGTGCAGACAAAGAAACCGCCTACAGTACCGAATGGTGAGTTTACAGAGTTTTACATTTGAACTACATATTAATGTTTTCCCTTAATACCAAAACGATTTAATTAAGAGCCCTTGACTTTGTATATATTTAGTAATAACACTATTGCAACTCACATACACATAAATTTCTAATTATGTACTTTAACCGTTTGAAATTGTCGATGAAATATAATGCATCTTGCGATTTTCTCTTTTAACCCATCCAGTTATACTGACTAGAAATGGATCAGTTCCCACTCTGGGTGAGAGAGCTGGATTAATAAAGATCGGTGTTGTCCACTTCAATGTAACTTTACATGTTGGCTAGATCCGTTGTCTGAATGCAACTAGGTGAATGCTATTTAGAGAATGAGTCCACTGTCAGCAGCCGGAGACAGTCTGCGCCTGGGCACGCGGTACGCGCTCGAACTTGCGTTACGTGATGCACCTAATATCATATTACACTAAAAGCTATTAACACATAACCCTCGAATGAGTGTCATATCGACATCATTTCGAATGACGAAACTGCGACGAATACTGACAGAACAGATGTCTTTGCGCCGAACTTACTACAAATAATACCTACTATCTAAACATTCGACGAACGGACTGAGTTGCATCCAAACTGGCTCATCATTGATGCTGCAAGAAAGCATATTTGCAAGACGTCAATATTTGATAGACATGCAAAATTCTTTACTGAAACATACAATAAGACAATATCAGTTAAGTCTGAAAAGTCACAAGCACAAATCATGTAAAAATAACACTTTGTGATTACACGTCTTGCAGCAGAAGTAAAATAGAGATTATTGGGTTTTTAAAGTAATAAGAAAACTCTCAGTGTGGTACACGTACTTGAACATGACTAGTTTTGATTTGGATTCCGTTCCGTCCCGTCGCAATCTCGATTTGCGACGCAATGGCGTCAAGTGAGTTAGTCAAATTAGGTCGCTTTGCCGGGAGCTACCCGCAATATTGTTCTTAGCCGTAAAGGTCGGCGCAATAACAAGCTGCCACGTTAGTACCAGGACATCAAATGTTTGTCTTTCGAAATCATGTGTGACACTCACCCCCAACTCTACCTATCCGCTGCTGAAATTCAGTTTGTTTTGTATTTTCGTTTTCGCTGTAGATGTAGCCGACTGAATGTCAAGCCTGGCCCCGGCGCCTCTGATTGCCTGGCGACGTCTCTCGCTGTGACTGAACGGATAACACCAACTATTAGATAGCTTGCTAGATGAATATTATACACTTTCTTCGAGCTATTATGAACAGATATTTATTAATTATATTGACGTTTGCTGGAATGAATGAATGTAACTTCGGTCTTGCACTATCAATTTCAATTCTGTAGTTGAGAATGTCTGTTAGGTTTGTCTTTTATGTGGTTAGATTTAGAAATGTCAGTTTAGACGAGACCCTTTATTAATTTATTTAATTTTATTTTGTTTCAGTGTGCGTCCAATGGCCAGAAGGTAAGAGCGACAACTTTCGGTTGTATGATATGATATCATAATAAAATACAAAGCTTTCGCGTTTACATTAATATTGTAACATTCATACGAGCATGATTTTTATTTACTTATGTGGTGGGACTATGTGGTTGATTAGATTTTATTGCTCGATGAGACAATGAATGTCACAATTGAATTTACAGCATCCGTATAATTATCCCGATGGCCATGCTTCTTTACAGCAGAACACGGTTGGTGCAAGCATAATTAATGTTATTATCCCCGATTGTAGCAAAATAGAAAAAAGATACAAAATGTACTTCATCTGCGTAATTAATGATGTGCTGCACTCGCGATGAGCCACGTGCTTTAACGCGGCATGGCCCCAACATCCCGACTTTTTTAATTGTGAATAATGACTGATCGCTCTAGCATCGTCTTTCAATTTGCATCCTAGTGCATACATTTAGTAATATAGTATGTATATTTAATTGTGTTCTAACTACGATCGGCTACGAGTGAGTAATACTCGTCCTCCGGGAAAAATTAAAATGGAAAGTCTCGAAAGTCACGACGCACGCACAGCAGCCGGTGATGTAGCGTTTACGGAACATAAAAGGATACACCGTACCTGGTAAGCGTGTTGCGTTTCGTTTTTTCGAACATGACATCTCCATGCTAATATTGCTTCTATGGTATGATTATCGTCCGCGTCCGCATCCTCGGTGATGCGACACGCAACAAAAACGAGCAATGTTCGATGAAGCGCAACGCGGCCCGTCGTACGAGTAGGTGTTTAGGGTGAGAGTGTAGAGGCGCGGTGTGTGCGCAGGGCTGCGGGTGTCCGGCGTGACGTGGCCGTGGCTCGGCGCCGCGCCCGCGGCCGCGCCCGCGCCGCCGCTCGTGCTGGCGCCGCGCGCCGCCCAGCGTCGCAGGTACCCCCTCCCCGCATGTTAGCTCTCCCGTGTGTTGCATGTAGCCCCCGGAGCGCTGCGCCGCGCCCGCGCCGCGCCCCCGCCCCCGCCCCCGCACAACCCGCACGCGCACCACGCGTCCGCCCTCCCGCACGCTGTACTGCCCCGCGCCGCCGCCTACGCGACGCAGTTGCACGCATACGCACCGTGAGTACTCACATAACCACTCCTCTCCCCCTCCCTTTTTTCCACACCTCCTACATTTCTCCTTACCCTTATTAAATATTCCCTATTTGCACTTGTACTTTCCGAACCAATCGGAACAAAGTATCTATTAATTTTTATAATCCTTTAGACAATATTATGGTTTTGGTTACAACCACATTATTAAAATAGCACCTCTATTATTTAAACATTTTAATAGATTGGTATTGATAATCTTTTTATAGTCACCAGGTGTACCTGTAGTATAATAATATTACATAGGTAGTTTAAGGATTTAGGAATCTGATTAAATAGATCTTTTCTAAAAATATTTGTTTTATAGCTTAATAGAATGAAATGAAACCACTGAGTGACCTTTACTGGCAGGCAGCGAGGCTTCTCGTATCAGTACAGGCCGCAGTAACCCGCTCCCTTGTTACCTCACACCGACCCGATCCCGTCCTTTTATCAATCACTTGGTATGAACTCTAATATTTACAGTTGTTTAGATTAACGAGCACATCCTGTATTTAGTGTAGTCAGCACATTTATGTATAGTTTGATGTGTAACTAACACTCGTAACATCAGGACTAACTTAATTGCCTTAGCTCATAATCTCTAATCTAAATCGCTTTACATGTTGATTAATGCATAACAAGTAGAATATCTAGATGTTAATTTTTATAGCAAGTTTTAAAGTATTCATAGAGGCTACATGGAGTATGCTTTAAATACGAGTAGTTAATGTCATATAAAATATTAATACCTAGTCTTTCTTATTAATCATGAAGTATAACAATTACAATTTATTATTTATGAAAATCTATACAGTGTTTACAGCCATATTAACTCATATAATTTATGCTGTGTTTACAAATAAATTTGTTTCACTTTCAGTGTATATTACGACCCATTCTTAGCAGCAGCTGCGACGGCTGATTCCAACTACAGACTCCAGGTAAAAACATGCACGTAACCTCACATTGCGTTTACCCGTTGCTATTACATATATGAACTTCTCACATTATGCAATTTAACGAATATATGTAGACATTATGTTAGGAATTGTCACAATGCCTAATTGGTTCACCTATAATACAAGTGAGCCCTATTATGAGAAACATTTTTAATGAACCATTGGAAACTTACATTTAATCAGTAGTACCTATTAAGACGTACCTAATGTGACATAAAAGCGTTCATAGTGTTGTGGCATAGTTATTGTTTGTTACTGATGACTCCCTGATAAGCTTGGAAGGCGATCGAGTCGGGTGGCGGAGTGCCCGTTGGTGACAGTGCGTGTGTTGTTGCAGGCCGCGAAGCCGGCAGCAGAGGTAATCTCATCACGCCTCTAGCGCTCGGTTTCGATCGATATGTGACTGTATCAGTATCTCTATCGCTTCCTGATTCATGTTACACCACGCTAGCATAAGTTCTATTATTCATCGTGGAGTGAGTGCTGGGATTTTGTTTGCTCCTTATTATATTCGTATGGTCCTATTGGTTGGTAATCCACCGTAATGCAGGGTGCACATTGTGTTTGTGATAACCGAGTCGGCGGTACACTGGCGAGGCCGCCCCGCGACCGCGCGGTTTGCTTACTGTTGAGTTTATTATATATCCTTGTTCGTTGGTATTGTGGTGGGTGATTTAGTTTTAGGCGTTTGCTCAAGCTGTGAGTTGACTCAATCTGATGCTAATTTATATCATGCTCCGAGTAGAACATTGAGCCCACAAAATTTAATTGCAATTTTCAAACTTTACTAACAATCACCAAGTAGAAATAGTAACAGTATATTTTGAATATTTTTATTTTATTTAGTTTGTGTCGTTTGACAACATTTCGACTTTGCGTTTCTCTTTATAGTGCATGCCCATAAACCATAATCATCCGAACACTCTTTTCTGCAACAAAAATTTGTTTGACATAATTTTTACATCATTCCGTCAGTATTTTGTTGCAGAAAAAAACAAATCATCGTAGGTAGGACCGTGTGCGAGGAACGCTGCATGTTATTATGTAAATATAAATTCACCGGCTCCTTGTCGTTAACTATTAAATAGATTTCAGTGCATTATTCTATGCATCGTTCTAGCTTATTTGTTTCTGGCTACACAGATTTATCCCTTCTTTAAAATAAACACAAAACTACGAGTCGTGAGTATAAAACCAGAGCAAGTCTACAGATGGTAAGGTTTAAGGGCGGAACAATTTTTTAAGTAACATTATAATCGAGGAGTCATGAATCCACGATCCGCGCCCCGCGCCCGCATCGCTGTCAATAACCAAACCACGCAATTGTGCCTTTGTGGGCTCATTGTTCGTGACTCGTTTGTTTGGAATTCCATTAACTTCATTCATAAAGATGGACAGCTTTGACCGTGCCCATTATAGCTGGCTACTCTATCCATAAATTATTTAGAAACTATTTTCTCAAAATTTGATTACATTAAAGAATATTGTCTGTTTATTTTACTCATAGTAAAATATAAATTAGTATTTTTGGGGAAATCTGTAGGTCTCTACTACTTTTTGATTTCAGCAGATTCTGTTGCCCACAAAAAATCAATACCACTTAGGTGGTATCAAGTTTCAAGCTGAATCTACAAAATACACGTCTTTCGTGGTGAAGATTTACATTAATGTAAAGAGTAGGTAAAATAAAATGACGACAGGTTTATCTTAACATAATGAATTAAACGAGGACGTGTCAATAGTCGTAACAAGCTGTAGGTCGTACGCATTTGATGTGGTGCTTCTAAATCGTATGCATTTCTCGGCAAAACCACGACGACGAGGAGTTTCTAAGATGTTGTTCCGGTTATGGTTGTAGGCTGCGGCAGCGGCAGCGGCAGCAGCGGCGCCGCTGCTGAAGTCGCCGCTGACGACGGCGCAGCACGCGGCGGCAGCGGCCGCGGCCGCTAACTACGGCGCAGCGGCGCGCGCGGCCGCCGCCGCCGTCAGCGCCGCGCCCGCGCCGGCTGCGCTTGCGCCGCTCGCTGCCACGTAAGTTATTAATCTCTATAAAATCACAGCAGTAGCTCCTTGTTGTTCCCTGTGTAACTGGCGCAATCTATAACGTCAAGGTTATTTATGTTTACAGCAAAGATTTTTGCCCCTAATTAATATGTTTTTTTTTTATAGATACGGCAGAGAGTATGCTGACCCATATTTAGGACATAGCATCGGTCCTGTTACTGGATATGGGGTATGTTGAAACAAGTATTTACTTTTAGGTGTGAGTTTATTATTAATTATCACCTAAAACAAACGTTATCATACCTATCATGTAAAAAAATGGTTGTTACTGGCTAAATTGCATATGCAGTGATTACTTTGGGTACAGATATCGAAATATTATATTGCTGCTTGATATTATATTACTATAAATATAATTCAACAATACATACATACAAGTTTTAAAGAATAATTATCGAATTAATTCATCCGTTTTGTTTCACAGACTGCAGTATACAGAAGCGGTTACAACAGGTTCGCGCCATATTAAGCCAGTGGAACAAAGTATAGATTGTACTCGAATATGAAACTACCCTCATCTTTACCCTAACATGACAATGAACTCTCTTTGTAAACGTACAAACATAATTCATAATTAAGGTAATAGTAATAGTGCTAGCCGATTACTGTATAAAGTAAGCTTGGATAGCATAGTTAACTAACAGTTGAAGGCGTTCGGATCTGGAGAGGCGGTCGGAGCCGCCGGGCGCGGCCGGGTCGCGCCGCGCCCGGCGGGCCGTTGGAACTTATGAATACCAAAGTCATTAAAATTTCTAACAGAAATAGTTTATTAAGTTGAACTGTATTGTAAATTATTTGTGTACCTAATGCTATACAAGTGCGAGCAGCTAAAGTAAATGCTTCGTTCTATTTAGATATTTGTAAGAATTACTATTTTACTAACACATGAGTGAATGTGAAATCTACATATTAGATTATGGTATTGTCTAGTGTAGATGTTACACTAATTGTAATTGACAATAGGAAATGTTTCATGTAACGATATTTAGTGAGCTTTGCACTTGCATATCATAGAGAAAATTGTAAATAATAAATCCACATTTTACTGATTTATACGTAAACCTCAGTTCAAGATTTTTTTTTGATGTCTCGTGTTTTGCGAGTTTATATGCAGGAATACATAACAAGTATGTCTGATGATGAATATACCGTTTTGCTTAGATCGTTTGCGAATAATAGGGTCTCCTATTCGACAAGTACACTTCCAGAATGTTAATGTTTATAGTAATCATTACATTTTATATGGTGCGATTTTTATAAGGTGCCATTTATTTGGTTGTTGTTTTACAAATATATTTTTTCAAAAGTTACCTTCTAACCTATCGATGAGTAATTTTAAATAGTTATAGGATTGTTCTGTGTACCATTGTATAGTACGGCCGTGGGTTACTATAAATAAGTTCGCTTGTAGCTTGCGCTGAGCGCGTACCCGGGTTGTGGAACGCCAAAGTCTTATCGCGTTCCTAAAACATGTGTGTTTATTTCAGCTCTTGCTGTGTATAGGTCGCTTCTTCTCTAATAGATTATTTCAAACGTTTACCTTTTCAGTTATCTATTATATATCGAAATCGCTAGAATGTAACGTTTAATATTTTACTGAAGAGTAGGCGTAACGCTTTAGATGTAGTTTTAAAGGAAGAAGGGAACTCCTTAGAGTTCTCACATATCATTGAGATTTCTCCTCGTAATTATGTTTAATGTTTTCCCAACAGCGTAATATTACAGTGCTATTTTAATACTTTTTAACTGGTGTATTTTCATTTACTGAACAACACGCGTACGGGTCCAACCCTCCTAGACGTCGTAAACTTTAGATCTAACATTTGCATTAGGATTGTAAAATATTGTAACATCTATGAATTCGCTCAACGTTTATACCAAAGCACAAAACCCATCGATTCGTACGTATCCGGAGCGTTTGCATGTCATTAACCACTTCTCAGTAGATTTCATAGTCTTTCAATAAGAAAAACTTAAAAAATCTATGAGTTACATAGATGATTCGGAACGAACAAATATTGTCATAAGTTATTTAACTGTAGTACTAAGTAATTTTCTCTGTGGACATATCTATTTTGCCATCTAGAGTAGTCGTTACATAAACGAACAATATGATTGTAGATCTGAAACATTTTATTTGCTATTTTACAATATATCGTATCATTTAGTATATAGTTCGATCGAGTATGTATACGCCGACATGATTAAAAATCGGGAGTCTTTTTATTTGTCATAGTATATCTCTTATAAGTTCACGATTTACCACCCACGCGGACACTTAACATATCAGGTAGCAAGTGAGGGAATCTTGAGGCCACTATTGTTAAATAGAACATAACTCAGCGCGGTGGCGTCTGCAAAGATAGCTTTAATTACTTACATCGTAACGTAAGGCGTTCACCCGCCGACTGGCCGTGTAAGTAACTATTCCATGACAAAACTCTTGCAGGTGTTCTAGTCTTTTTGCGCACAATCTAAATAGGCAAGGTGCTGATCCGTAAAAATTACATGTGATATTTGCGGAGTAAGTCCCATATTCTGATGTTGGTTTATTATACTTTTCTGATTTATCTTATGTGTTAAGATCTTACGTGTCATATTATTTGATCGCTGGACTATAACAGTTTCACTCATGTTTAGTGCCACTGGCTTTGTATTGTGTAAGTTGTAGTTATTACTTTGTTTAGACGTAACTGTAGCCGGTCAAGTTGCAGCTTCGAACAACATTTGTGCTTTACTGCTGAATACTCATGCGTGAATGTGTAACTTTAAGAAACTTATAGATTTTTAGGTATTATTGGATTAAGTTTTTTAATGCAAGTTTTTGTATCTAAGTACAGTAAAAAGTACATGTGATTCTATTGATGATTTTATATATTAGTTTTATATTATCCTGGAAACAGATGTCACAAATAATTTTGTAAATCATCGATTTAGTTCGCACAAGTCAACCAGGCGTGTTTTTGACTAGTAAGTATGGATGCTATTGTTTATTTTATGCTACTTGTTATTTTTTCTCATTGAGAAATAACGTGTAATTGAATACGTCTAAAACTCGCCAAGTTCACTTGATAGTGCTATGAAAATAATCATAGTTTATTACAAACCAGTTTAACCATATAGATACATGATTTGGTCAATCAATCACAAAATCAGATAAATTTTTGGTTTTTATGCAAGTATTTAAATATAAGCCAAATTTTTACATTGAGAAAATTTGAATTTAAATGACATATCTGACAAAATGGTTAGTGTGGTACGATAAGATTTGAAAAAAAAAATCATCAAGAACAATGTATTATAAATGTAATAATCATTAAATTAAGGATAATATGTATTTTGTAACGCGATTTGTTTCTCGGTTTTTATGAGATGTTAAATTAAATTTTCATACTATTGTCGTTTCTTTATGCTGTGCACAAATTATAAGATCGACGGCTTCGATTATATAATCGTTAGATCTAAAACGAATTGTTATAATATTGTGCATAATAAGTCATATCAGTAGTGTTGTTAGCGAATGTCGATGATTGCTAGCAGCGTCCGAGCAGCGCGCGCGCCGCTTGCCGCCCCGCCCGCGGGCCGGTCTCGTTGGCCTAACATTCTACATCACATTATTGTTTAACGACTATAAAATGTAACATTCTTATAATAATCTGTAAGAACACGAGTAATGGCAGCTTAAACATTAAATTGCTTGTCATAGTACATATGGCAAAACATGATGTGTCTGCATGATACCTACTACAGTTGTTTAGGAAAATGATACGGCGGCGGCTCGCCGCGCGCGCCCGTGCTGCCATCTGTATATAGTGTTATTGGTGGACTCTCTGCCGCATGTTGTGCGTATAATTTTTACCCTCGGGTTCATATTGTTAAAGTAGCCAGAGTTAATAAGTAATCACTTGTTCGTCAATTGCACTCGTCGACGCTGTTCAGTTAGTGTAGTGGAGTACTCAGATATTAGCAGGGTTTAGACAGTGAATGCCTATGTCCGAGTGTATATTGCAGTATTTAAGTCGCAGACGTGTCATGCTCTGTAGCGTTGCACATCATATACCTCACGGCACGTCTATGAATTTAAAGAAGCAACGTTATCTGTAATAAACATAGGATCATAGGTAAACGTAGCGCATACTTTTTGTCGATATTTAAGAATATTTTTTACAGCTATGCCAAAATTGGGGTTTGTGGTGGTTTAAGTACATTTTAATTAGATATTCTCTAACGAGTGAGCGAACGTTAGCTTTCGTATTTGATAATATTCAAATGCAAGCTAAAGTTGTCATTGTGAAGGGTTCCAACGCAAACCACATTGAGGTAGAAGTGTCAGCGCTTTGTTCGTAAGCTTCCATTGGTAGGAGCGGGTCGCGACGAGCTCGCGGCTCGGGGCGGGAGTATGCGTTACGGGGCGGACCGCGCCCAGGCGCTTCTCGAGTCGACCAGTATTTGGGATACTATTATTACAATACCGTGCTCAATTTCCGTATATATGTATGTTGTACGTGTAAAGTTAAAACTAAATGTTTTTGAAATTTAATATTAACTACAATAGATTTGTTACATAATGAATGTCTTCCGTTTGGCACAGTTTATAAATTCATCGCACAGTTTATTGTTGCACGTTGGTCCTAATGAGGAAAGTGCAGTTTTAGAGCAAACATTTCGAGCCAAGTGCACAGCGAGTTCCCTCGTACGATTTGTGATAAAAGTAAATAATTAATAGAATTTCCTTTTTAGTATGGCAATTTATAATGAATTGCGAAGCTGATTTTCTCTTTATTGTAAATATTATTTTTTTTCAAATGAGAAATATGGAATGAAGTGAATCATTTAAAGCCTTTGGCATTGTGTACTCATTTACGTTATTAATAAATTATAGTATGAATCTGTGATATCTTTTATTTATTACTAATTGCTATCATCACCGCATTGATAAGGCACCTACGTCTTTGCAGCCGAACTAATCAGCGATAATATTTGATTGTCACTGATGAGGACACGATGACGTGAGGGACTTTATTTTTTAACGGTACCTTGTCGCACGAGCTGAGCGTTCATTCGACACGGCCACCGTTAAATCGCTTCTTGCTAAATGCGAAGCAACACTGCCAATGTTATATAGAGTAGTGATTGGGGGACGGTGATAATATTATTAACGGTGATAAGGTTGCAAGGTTCTCTGATAATAAATAGTCATTCCTTAGAGTGAAATAATTAAAACAATCGGTATGGTAAGATAATCTGGCAGCGTGATAACGAGTGCCGGCTTGCCGATCACGCAGTCAAGACCGATGCGCGAGCGCTGTTTCGCGCTTCTCTACGTTACGACTGAATAAGGAACATAATGTAAGAAAATATTTGCGCGTCAACCGATCGATATAAAAATGGTCCTTTGTCCTCCTTTCCGGTGGTCGTCGAAGGGTGGATTTTCTTTAAATAAAATCCAACGAACCCATCCTGCCACTCCCGAGCGACGCGAAACTATTGCGGTGAGTAACCATCCAGTACCTTTACTCGGCCTAGGCACCTACTTGTTTGTATAGTGCGTACAAGCTTGTTCGAATAAGGTCGACGTTCTGCTAGGAGTTTCAGAATTCACTTAAAGCGGAACCAACCTAGATTTTGAAGATTCTAGGGGTATTATTTGTATTTGTTGCAATATTTTTCATTGTAGCCCTTATCTACGTTTTAAGTACCTACCTAACCTAGGTAGGTACTCATTAAAACGAAAAGCCTTTGATTAGTTCGCTTTGTTCTAATTGAGTTACTTAGGTACGTTACATACCTACCAGCTTTGATATGAACAACAATAACATGAACTGTATTAAGGGTAGATTACCTATATTTATAGTTTGATTCCTTGGTGCATGTAGCTACATAACTACTAGGTAACTAAAACTTAAAACTAACTATAAAGATTAGTGAACCAGTAGGTATTGTAATTAGATACTTACATTATTACATTGCATTTATTTATTAAACATAGGTAGGTAGGTACAATTTGGTAAATACAAGATAGACTACATTTTCTTACTACTTCTAACCAAAACCAAAACTTGTCAAGTGGTAGGCCTACCACCTCGTACCTATTGGATTAAATTTATTTCAATGTAGCCGCAGCCCTCGGCTTTGCACGCAAATCATAATGCTTAAATAGTTTATTGTCTATGTGTTATTCTGATGTAGGTTTATGCTACATTACTGTAAAGATTCAGCAAAATCGGTTCAGTACAGATTTTGCTTGATAAACATGAAAAATTCATCCATACCATACAAACTTTCACGTTATAGGTAATAGGTAACTTCTTAATTTTCATTAACTTTTTTCCGTAGTTGGTTGAAAAGAAATACCTATCTTGATATCTGTATTACAGGATAGCCCATTGAGTTAATTCTCACGACAATTGTTTACACTGAGGTCATTCATAACGGAATCATTTTCCTAGAAATCTAAATTAACTTAGCAAATCATAATGCCACTGCTAGCGGTGCACGACAACCAATTATAGAATGCCTTAATCAGATTTGTGTAAGGACATAATTAAATTGAGCTATCGAGATAGTACAGCGTCCATTATTTTTTCCTAAACACCTATAAGTAGATAGGCTTACTCTAATAATAACCTATCCGTCTGTTCATACCTTTAGATAACAATCTTGCTTTACAGTATATCGGTAACCAAGTAGGTATACCTATACCTACATCATGTTACATCAGTTAGGTACCTATTACCTAATAGCATAGAAAGGTACCTATTTTAATGCGCTAGAAATAACGCATCAAAAGTATTTTGTAACAAAAACATTTAAGTTCTAATAACTCTGGTAAAACATTATTGAAACGTTGATGTTTCAACCGATCTCCTTCGATTAACCAGGCTAATCTGAAATATGTACTTAGGTATGGTATGTAGGTACGTACCTAATATTAAACCAAGTCGATTCCGCTCCAAGCGAAGACTTACAAATCCTAGCTTACCTACCGGTTAAAAAAGATGACAAAGAATCATATAAGATAAAGTTTACGGCTAGCTTATTTATGGGTAAGCTTCATATAGTCTTGAATAGACCTCGAAACATGGGTACTTAGGTAGGTTAATAATTTTCGGACCAGGTAATCTGCTGAGAATTAGCAGGGTAGCCGTTTTATGGAAACCGCTTAAAATATCCATGTTAAAGTTACGGGGAGAAAGGCCTAAGGGGCCTAGGTTTATGCTAGATTAAATTATCTCTTTGATCTATTAGTTGCTTTAAGCGCTCTGGCAGCGCTGGGCCAAGAGGGTAGGTACCTACGAGTCGGAAAAAAACATTGTGACTGTTATTTATGTCTAAAAATCCAGTCTCTGAATCAATCAATCAGACAATATCTGAATAGACCTATTCCCCCCCCCCCCCCCCCCGTAACTTCTAAAATATGGGCATGATAAAACTGAAAAAAATATATAATGTTTAAGCAAACTACTAACGAAAATTGGTTTGAATGAAATCTAGACAGTAGTTTTTTTTAAATGTCATAAATCAAATTACCTAATTTTTTTCATTCAATCAGTGGTACGGAACCCTACGTGAGCGAGTCCGACTCGCACTTGGCCGGTTTTTAAATGTCTCAGACGCAGACACTCGCACAAAAAGTCTGTCGTCTGTGCTGCCCGTAAAGCACTAATCGGCATGTGAATAAGTTTTATTTACAAATTAATTTAGTGCGTATCTTACATAAGTAGGTGGGTATATCGTGTAAGTAGGTATATCGTGAACAAAAACAGTGGTCGATAGTTAACCGCTAAAAAACCGAATTTGATGGTGAATGACACTTATTCTGTGTTATTTACTCAATACAAATCTACCCAGTTGCCCCGTTGGCTGACAGTGAACCTGCCATTGTATTTGATGGGATACTCGTAACACGCTAGAACTATGCATTATCTTTCTACACATGATAAGAAAATAAATATTCAATTTATAATCGTTAGTCGGAATAAATATGGAAATTGGACTTAGCAATGATAAAATATTTTTCCGATAACTGCTTAGTAAATCACTGCAGATAATAAGCTATATAGGTATTATAAGATTGATTTTAGTAGGTACACTGATTTTAAACTGGCTCGATGGCTCATTTGGTAGTGACCTCTGCCTTCTGAGCCATGGGTCGTGGGTTGGATTCCGGCACAGTGCAAACATTTGTGTTCATAAACATGTCTGCTTGTATAGGTATGGGTGTTTTCTATGTATAGGTATATTATTTCTGTGTATAGGTAGTATTTATTTACAAAAAAATTACTTAGGTATTTAAGTAAGTTTATCAGTTAACCGTATCCATAGTAGTAGTACTTCAGCTTAGTTTGGGGCTAGATGGCGATGTGTGGCCCAGCGTGGCATGTCTTGGGTTATTTATTTATTTAACCTACGATTCAGTCATTTTTTTTTTGTATTGGCACGTTAAAATGAGTACATCCCGCCTGGTGATAAGCCTACGAATACGTTGAAGTCAAAAAGTCCTATTATGTCACTGAATAAACATATTTTCTTTCTTTCTTTCTTTCAAAAAATGTAAGCGATCCATATGAAGCTTAATTCGTAGTCGTACCCATGCGTTAACCTACAAACTAAGTAGGTAAGACATATTTGTATTAGGTTTGTAATATGTTCAGGAAGGTAAGTATTATGATTCGAGTCGTTGAGATACGTGACTTTACCGTCTATTGAAGATACAGAACAAACGGGATCCCAGTCATGGTCAGCAGCATCCGACCTGATAGCATCCTCGTCTAGCCTGGCAAAGTTGCGCATCCAAACTTTAGCTGGGCGCTTTTTTGCCGTGTGAAGTTTATATGAGGCCTACTTAGATAAGATCGTGACGAGAAAATCCAGGCGCTGAGTGCTTGCTGATCATGCGTTAGAATATTCTCAGACGAGGAAGTGATTATTCAATAAAGCTAGGTATTGGGAACATCAATATTGTGATGAGTAGGCTTAGGTAGAAGAATGGAAAGGTTTAACTACTATTCTATTTTAAACTAGCCGTGCTCGCGACTTCGTCCGCGTGGAATAGTTATTTTTTCCCCGTTTTTTTTTTACATTTTCCATTATTTCTTCGCTCATAATAGTTGCAGCATGATGTTATATAGCCTAAAGCCTTCCTCGATAAATGGTCTATTCAACACCAAAAGATTTTTTCAATTCGGACCAGTACTTAGTTCCTGAGATTAGCGCGTTCAAACAAACAAACAAACTCTTCAGCTTTATAATATTAGTATAGATTGTAAGCAGTTGTACGGTTCCCAATCTTTCGACAGTTTACAATCTCGCAAGATAGATAATAAGCTAGCTTTAATTACAATTTTCACGGTGCCTTATTACATTTACACAGAAGGAGCACACTTAATATGTGTAGGTACCTATTATGGCATTATATTGTTAAATATGAGTTCATAACAAATTTTGTATTTTTACAGATATTTCCTGAGGCGTTGGGAGAATTCTCTCCAAGACTAAATGGAGATTATGGAATTTCTACAAGCCCCACTAAAAATTACCACCCTGCATTTACTGGAGATACCAAAAAAAATAGTAATGTAAGCGGTCTAAGTGGAAAATCGAGACCCGATGATTCTGACAATGAACCTATGGACGAACGGAAAAGTAGCGCAGGGCGCAAGACGATAGCGAACCTGGTGGCGACAAGCCCTGACAACAAGACCAATAACCAAGTCATCAAGAGAAGGGCTGTCATAGCGCCCCCTGCGCCCAGCGAAAACTTAGATTTGGTTTATGAAAAATACCCAAAAGATGAAAGGTACATTGTTAAGGTTTTATTAGTAGGTATAATTTTTGAGAAGCTGAAAGGAGATAGATATAAAAATAGCAATTGATTCCTACCTAATCTTACTGACCTTACCTGGGGTACTATTAATACGATATTATTGTACTTGACACTAGGTAGAAAAAGTTTAAAATAAGTTTCACTAAATGTTACTTGATCGTCATTTAACACCCGATCCAATTTGACACACTTTCAGATCTGCCCAGCAAATAAGTAAAGCCGTAATGGCGAATGACTTCTTGAGAAATTTGATGGATAAAGATCGATTACTTGCGGTTGTAGAAGCCCTAAGCCCACAGGAGTTCCCTGCAGGGAATCTCATCATCCGTGAAGGGGAAAGTGGTAGCCATCTGTTCGTGTCTGCATATGGACGATTTGAAGTCTTGAAAGGAGGCCAAGTCGTGAAAACATTTGGTGCAGGGGAAGCGTTTGGCGAACTTGCTATCCTGTACAAAGCAAAGCGATTTGCTTCAATACGATGTAAGCATTTTACTATTTACTAGATATTAAACATAGATTATAATCTAACGGTATTTACAATTTTATGGTGACATAATATATTCATGAAGAGATTATAATATATTCAAGTTTTGTAGAAGAAATTTCACCTATAAATCAGGCACTACATGTCTGTAGTTACGTAGAATAATGAGCACCTTCCTTTAATAAATAATATCAAGATAATATTTCTAACAAATCTGATTAGCAATCACTCAGTTCATATCAGATTAAGAAGGTAATTGATACAAAATGTACTTAAAAAACAATCGGTTAATAAATATATTTGCTGATGTTTTTATAACATAATCTGTCAGATGTTTATTTGTTACCAAAAACAAATATATGCATTTTCAACATTACAGAAAGTGCGATACAAAATTTTCCCAGCAATTATGACCACGAACTTTTTTAAAAAGTAGATAAATAGATAGGTTACGATGTTAATTCAAAAAAACAAGTGTCAGTAGGTAACTAGTTGATTCAAAACGAGCACAAGACATTGATTCTTAAAATCTCATTATGATTTTACCAATTGGCATTAGATAGGTAGTATCACGTCTGTACGTTCGCGTTCCGACAACTCTACATTTGTAATCAAGTTACAATCGGTTGGGTTCCCTTATCGAGTTACGATGGTCAGATAGCAATCGTTAAAAGACTAATTAAAACCTTTTTCATTTGATCCTCTTGAAATATTCCAATGCATTTTGTTGATTATTCGAAGGTATCACAGAAGCAAAGGTATGGACTCTGGAGAGGCGAGTGTTCCAGAAGATCATGGTGCGCAGCGGACGGCAGGAGCAAGAAGACAATGAACGGTTCCTGGCGTCTGTCCCGCTACTGCAAGGCCTTCATCCGATAGAACTTAACAACATATCAGGGTTCTTGAAGAGGGTGCGTATTAAATAAAGATAGACAGATTCTTTATATCACAAAACATTTACAAGAAAGATTATACAGACATATAACAATGGTCTGCAAAAAATATGTTTTTTTTCCTCCTTTCTAGTTTATGCGTTTCGACCGATAAATTAGATGATTCTGAATAGAAGAATAGTAGGTATTCAATCTCCCGTATCCCGTATTTTTTTGATGGTCCTTAGCATATTGTACCCAAAACAAAATTATTACTTCAGCATAGTATTCTAGTTATGTGACTTTCAAAACATACCAATATTTGGTTTAAACAAGGAACAATCACGATTCAAGTTTGTAACGCACTGAGCGTTAGGGATTATGTTCAGCTAGAACTGCGCAGGCGGGCACTTTCGTGCTAAAATCACATTAGCCGATATCTTCCACTCTCTTGCTATCAGTGGAGCAGGTTTTCGTGAGTACTAAGACGATCTGAAACTGAATACAGCAGCGTTGAAGCAACGACGTTTTAAAAGAAACACATAATTTAAAAAAATTAAAAAGTTTCCATATGTGATACAAAAAAATAGAAAGCCAACAATCCAACATTGATTCAGCATGTTAAGCTCTTCATATTTATCATATTTTTATGTAAAGGAGGATTTAGTTGCAGACCAGTGTAATTAGACCATAGTACCTACCTATGTAGGGGGTCTTATCGATCGGGAGCGATCTCTTTCAGACAACCTTCAGCTAGAAGAGAATTGCTAAAGAAATGGGCAAGGCAGTGCATAACTGTTACAATAAAGATAAATACAATAACATTTTCCATCAATAACTGATAATAATAATTTACGTACCTAAATAAGTATATTTATTTTTGGTTCTACCTTACAATGTTATCAATCCTGCCTATGCACAATATTGTACCATTAACCCTATACAGACAGACGGAGAAGAAGTGGTAAATTACATGGTATCTACAGGGGCGGATCATATACGAGACACCGTTTATCAGTCTGCTATATTTCATCCGGCGATTGAAAAATCAAACCCTAAAATAAAAATATACCTGTCAACCAGAAAGTCCCGTACGAGCGCATTGCGTGCAACTTAGCCCTTAGAAACTGTTTTGATCCATCCTATTGTATGGTTTCAGGAGTTCTTTTCAGCGGGCACGGCGGTCGTCCGGCAAGGGGACAAGGGGGACAAGTTCTACATAATTCGCGGCGGCACGGTGGTGGTGACGAAGCGCGAGGGCGACGAGGGCGAGGTGCGCGTGGGCACGCTGCGCCGCGGCGACTACTTCGGCGAGCAGGCGCTGCTGCACGAGGACCGCCGCCTGGCCACCGTCACTGCTCAGCCGCCTGGAGTAGAGTGCCTCACCCTGGAACGCGGGTACAACACTTTGGCTGGCTCATATGTTTTTTGTTTCATAGTAGCTCGACATAATGGCTGCCCTACGCCTGATGGAAAGTGAAAGAGAAGCCCAGTCGCTGTGACAACTGACAAGTAAGTAGTGAGTTACCTGTCAGTTGCCACCGCCATGCCGCGGCCGGCCCAGCCCTAACGCCCCACGAGCTCTGGAAACATATTTTTAAAATGACGAGCTGACATCGTCATTGTGAATAGCTAGTTTACTTTTAGATTCATTTTATCTACAGTAGGATTTATAAGGTTTTACGCTTTGAAACTTACAGTTATACGGGAGATCCGCAGAAACGCTGTTGCATGTTAAATTTAAATTACACCAGGATTGTGTGCTCTTATTTGTGATATGCATGTCTAGTGTTTGCATAACGAATGACAAACCCTTTCTAATATAGATTGGTACCTACTAACAGAAAAGAAAAAGAACTACGAGTTTAACATATCCGCATATATGCAAAAAGCAACAATTGTTTTTAAATACTATTCTAATTATTTTTCAGACCTTTCGAGGAACTGTTGGGCAACCTAGACGAACTGAAAAATAAGCGACACGTAGTACCACCTCCTTCAAGACAAAGCAAAACGTCACAAGTCAGAAGCGGTAAATATCTAATGAAATTAAAAACCTCTTATTACCTAACAATATTTCCATAAATTCTCATGAAAACCACTTGTGACTAATAAATAAGTAAGTATTAGATTAAATATAGTTTGAGTACCTAACGCTTATGTGAAACAATGGGGTAGGTAAGTACGTGGGTAAGTACCACGAAGCAAATTTGCTTCGTGGTAAGTACCTACTACCTACCTACCACAGTAATCTTCCGTCATCAAACGTCCGGTTTAAAAAAAAGTTTTTTTATTATTTTGTTGACGTTTGACTGGTCGGGTGGCTCATTCGGTAGTGACCAATGATCGTGGGTTCGATACCCAGAACAAGCATTCATGTGTTGAACATTTATTAGTTCCATATCAAGTGTATTTATAAGCTACTTACTTAAGGGTATGTACGGAAAATAGCCGAGAGTATTATCCATATGTGTAAATAAAGGTAGATTTATATACCATAAACCCTCGATTTTATCAGTTCGGGGAATTACGAACGAAAGTACGATTAGTAGTACATCTTAATCTTCTTGATTCTCAACGATACAATAAAGACCCTAATAAAGCGGGTATTAAGTATGTTTACATACAGGAAAATGCTATGTAAATACTACAAAACAATGGATTTTAAGCTGTGTGCTGTGGCTGAAATCGGTCGGAGTGAGGCGGCGGCCCACTGCTGGGTCTTCCGATTGCATATCCAGGGCGTAACTATACCATTCGAGGGCTGTGGCAAATCAGATTTTTTTTAATTTTTTTTATTTACGGTTCACAAACGGAATGCAACATTTAGACATATCTTCATACATTTAAAAAAGAAAAGAAACATGTTAATTCTAAAAAACAGTGAACACAGCATGCATTGTGTGAACTTTTTTTTTAATATATATAAAATTATAATTCTAAGCCAGCTTAAGGCTGGGCTTAACTGAGGCCAAATTCTTTCCAAATGATTTCCACTAAATGGTGGTATTTTGGATTCTCCTCTGACCATGGGCCCCTTACGGCTGGGGGCCCGTGGCATTTTGCCGACATGCTATCCTGTAATTACGCCACTGGGCATATCAAGACGCAGCATTTTGCTTCATCGGCGGTTGCACATTATCTAGTTCCTGTGAGCGGCATAATGTCGCGCCCTTGATCTAAGCACCTAGGCGTAAGCCTTATTAGCCTGTGAGTAAATCAGGCCCAGGACTTTCCGGCTCCAGCGACGAGCAGTTCTGCGACAGATGTGACCAGCTAATCACTTTATCAACGTGATATCTTATTCCTTTCCAGAATTCGAGTACGTGGAACTGAAAGATCTAGAAATAGTGGGCACGATGGGCGTGGGCGGGTTCGGGCGCGTCGAGTTGGTGCAGTACCGGCCCGACAAGACCATCACCTTCGCGCTCAAGTGCCTCAAGAAGGTGGACATGGTGCAGCAGCAGCAGCAGGAGCACGCCTACAATGAGAAGCACATCATGATGGCCTGTGAGAGCCCCTTCATTTGCAGGTCATTAATATATGTATTACTAGGTATGACAGAAATTCCGGAAGCTAGAGTACCTACGTGTTAAAGTCCAAAATACCACAATGATTCAAGACCAGCGCATGTAACGAATGAATCCTTTCTAGCCTTAAGTTACATAGTAACTATTTATTAATCTGAGCCTTAAGTGCCGATGGTGACGAGACATGAACGCTCACGGAGCAATAATGCCCTAAATTAAAGTAGCACAAAGACCGTGCTTCCAAGAGATCGCATACCTACGTGGAAATCAGGAGACGAACAAATGTCGCTGACATTGGGTTGCGTGCGTGTATGCGAACTGAAGGGAAGGGGATACTGGTGGTGAGACATAGTCATAGTAGGTGGACATGTGGATTGTGAATGGCAACCACGGCTTGGGCGGAGAACTGTTGGCAGACCAGCCACCATCCGATGGTTGGATGACATAGCGGCGGTGGACTACGTTGGAAGGTGATCGTGTTTATGAGTAGGTATAATAATGTTAGCGGTATTTTCGCAGATTCCGGTTTATAGAACAAAAGTGCATATACCTACCTAAACTTTAGGATGAGTAATCGTAATTTCGTCTTTTACTCGTATTTATGGTAACACTAATAGCTTTTTACATATAATTGCAATAGTGCAATCAAATGCGTCATAAAGTAGACATCAAGTGCAGTATAATGCGAACAGCCTTTACCCACTTTCTTTACGATAAACGTTGATTGATAAATTTAATCGTGTTAATCCTTACTCCGTACGAATCGATAACGAAAATGAGGTAAACCCCTAAGGTGGCTTTCATAAACAAACAAACAGTGAATATGACTATCACTGTATATAAGTATAGTAGGTAGGTAGTAAATTAATGCTTAATATAATGTTTCTACCTACGATTCAACATTTATAAGGAAAAATATCAGTCTACAGACCAAAACCTTTCTAACAAGTTATGGCGCGTCTAAACTGCGTCTATTGTGTGGCGTAGTACTAATCGAATAGCAGCTAGTAAGCTGAACACATTTGGGGTAGGTACTTCTGCGAGGCCAGGGGCTACTATAAAAAAGATACCTACTCGATCGCAATTCCTTGAGTTAAGTAAGGTTGTCTTATTACCTGCAAGTGGCTGCCCACTGGCGACACAGAGGGATTTAGTGGGCATGCCCTTCCATTTCGGGAGGAGTGAGTCCCACACATAACACCTTCCCCCGGAGGGCGGTGTGAAGGAGCATATGCATTTCCCTCTAAAAAAGGTTTTTCTATTAGCTTCCCACCCTTTTATCGCAACACAGGCGCATTAGCCATCAAATTGCTGACCGACCCGTTCTTTTTACTCGTATTTACTTACTTAGGTATCTCATTGGATGTACCCTCAAGCAGTTCCTCTTCCTTCGTCTTTCAGACTATACCGCACGTTCAAAGACAACAAGTACATCTACTTCTTGATGGAGCCGGTGCTGGGCGGCGACGTGTGGACCATCCTGCAGAAACAGCGGTTCTTCCCGGAGAACGTGGCCCGATTCATGGCAGCCTGCGTGGTGGAGGCATTCCAGTATTTACACGCTAAGGACATCGTCTACCGGGACCTCAAACCCGAGAACTTGATGCTCGACAAAAAGGGATACATCAAATTGGTAAATGAATATAGTTTACTTTACTTCACGTTTCAATATAGTGAATATTTTGCTTACAACGACTGTGGTCAAAAGCATTTCCAGTAGTTGTCGGCAGTGCTGTAACTAGTCTTTTATCTCGCCCGGTGCGAGCTTTCAAAAATGTGGTCTGGTCATTTGTGCGCCCTGTGCCTGGGCACCACTGGCACCGCCCTATTTACGGCACTGGTTGTCGGCGTATTGCTCGAAGGACCAAATAGTGATGTATTCTACATAGACAACGTAGAGACTTGATATAGATATCAAATAGAATATTTTTAATATGTTATCTTTTATTTGCAGGTTGATTTTGGATTTGCAAAAAGAATTTCACCGAACAGCAAAACTTGGACTTTTGCGGGCACACCGGAATATGTAGCACCAGAAATTGTCCTCAATAAGGTAATTGCATAATACAAACAATTAAATAGTGATCAACATTACTAAACAAATGCATTATATATATACCCGGGATCTCCAACTTTATTAAACCATCACCTACTGATTCCGGTGAGAATAGTCAATTACAATCGACCGGTTGACCACCCCTGCGAAAAATTATGTAGACCAACCAAATGATGACTATGACTCTCAGTCGTCCCTCGAAACTAATTTGCAACCGAGAATACTTAGAATTAGATCGGCTGTGCTTTTTTGGCGAGAAAGCTCTACACAAATAATTTCAGTAGGTAGATAATGTAGATATGTTTAACGCTGCCCAATTGTGTTGTTATGAACAAAGATTAAACACAGTATTTTACAAATACCCACCGATTCCATCATTTAAAACATCAACGTGATTTCCTCTTAAATACTTGATCTCAAATGTCACCGCTAAATGTTTTAAAATAGAAATCGATGTCTAACGGCCCGTATTTATTTTTTATAAGACCATCGCTCAACAGAAGGTCATCGCCGATCCCACCCACAAATAGCGCACAAATTCTTATTATTAATTTCTGACGGTGAATCGATAAAGTGTAGTTTGCCTCTTATAAGACGTATGGATCAACATGGGCAATATGGTTAATTTTGACATAAGAATTTATTTTTATAGAAATTTGACTATGCAATGCATACTCTTCTCATTGAGAGGTGAGATTTCAAATACGAGTAGGCCGAGTGTGACGACACAGTGTCTAATTTGTCTAAGTATGAGTATTACGAGTAGGCCCGAAATTGCTTTAATCCTTTGACCGCCGAGAAATGAGACGCAATAGAAAATCTATTGTCATTGTCGCATAAATACCTAAGCGTCACTGACGTTTAAAGTGTTAAGCGGCAATCCGCGTGTTTCTATACCTACTACTTAAAAGTTAACGCAGTTACAGCCCTTAGGTGCATTCCACAGAAGCTTGGAGCTAACAAAAATTTAACAATGCTATTGTTCTAATGAAGTGAATTGGATACGAGTTAAGAATGTGTTTGAGCAACATTATTTTGTTAAATTTAAACAGCAATTGTTAGATTTTTGTTAGCTCGTAGCCCCGCTTTTGTGGAATTCCACCCTTAGTGTTGTGGGCATCTCTATCGAGCCAGAACGGTGGGCATTGCTTGAACCATACACTTGCTTGCTTAGGGCCACGACCGGGCGGTCGACTTCTGGGCGCTGGGCGTGTTCATACACGAGTTGCTAGTGGGCAAGCCGCCATTCCGCGCCACCGGCGGCGACCACATGAAGACGTACACGCTGATCCTGCGCGGCATCGAAGCCGTGCCCTTCCACCCGCGCGTCACCAACTCTGCCAAGCTACTGGTGCGCAAGCTGTGCCGCGCTGTGCCCGCCGAACGCCTCGGCTACCTCAAGAATGGGATGGCTGACGTGAAGAACCAAAAGTAAGTTGATATGTTAACGAACATTTGACTGGCCCATTTGGTAGTGACCTCTGCCTTCTGAGCCAAGGGTCGTGGGTTCGATTCACGCACAGTATAAAAATTTGTGTATATGAACATGTCTGTTTGTATTGGTCTGGACGTTTACTATGTATAATATGTATTTGTTTACAAAAAAAAAGGAAGTTTATTAGTTGTCTAGCTAGCACCCATAGTACAAGCTTCGGCTTATTTTGGGGCTAGATGGCGATGTGTGGCCCAGCGTGGCATTTCTTGGGTTATTTATTTAATGATATGTAGTTAATACCACCTCTATGTAGGTACAGTCAGCATCAGATACACCTATTATAGCACGTAAGCGAAAAATATTTACACACTGAAAGTTTCAGTAAAGCTGTAGCATCATGGAGTGGTATAGGAAGGAATACGTAACTTCTTTCGTAACGTAAGCAAGCATTTACTTAATGCTAATACTGTGAAGCGATTCTAATTCCATATTGTAGAGCAGATTTCCTCTCAACGCACCTATTCGTCGCCGAATGAGCTTGATGAATCATTAGATTTCCCTACAAATGTTGAACAAAACTTAAGTAAGACCCATATTCTTAAATACATAATTACCGCTACTCCAACTGAGTACCTACGCCGATGGGTTTCCTGTTTGATTCACAGGCACTCTTTATGAGTCTGTGATAAGATAGGATAATGTGTAATGATACCCTCTCTAAACTAGTTACTAAGTAAAGTCCACTATCATACCCATAGTGCAGTCAATGAAGCGAAAAATACGGGCTAACCTCCGAATTTTTTTACTGTGATCCGATTTGCATGAAATTTTGGAATTAGGCTCATCTTACCATTAACTTCAAAAGTGAAAATGATTTGAACTCCGCCACCACCATGGGGGTGGTTGCCACCCCTTCTCGGGGGTCAATGGTTGTTTTTTCAAAATAACCTCGGATATCGATTGAAGATCTAATTTTAAGCAAAAAAGTTTCTATAAAGTTTCTCGAAAAATCTAATACTTTTCAAGTTATTGGCAATTGAAAATTCGCAAATTTTTCACGATTTTCATAATTTTTTTTCAAATATCTTCAAAAATATACGTTTTATCGAAAATTTTATGAGGAACGAAACTGTAGCAGGTATAAAAATGAACAATTTGGTTTTTTACAAAGTATTCTAAGTGCAATATTAAGCTAGATATTAAAGATCAAAGCCGTTTTTTATTTTATCTGAAATTTCATCGATGTAGTCAATGCCATCTAGCAGCGAGCAAATGCATTTTATGCTTTCTAATCGAAAAGGGTTTTGTAGTGCTTGAAATAAGCTTTAAAATGAGCTTTATCAAAAGTCTTTTGCACGTAAAATAAGTGAGCTATATTGCAAATAAGCGGAGCATCGAATGTTTTTTCTTTTCAATCAATGGGTTTAAATAAGTGCCATTTCCACCAAAACTAAAATTAATCATATTCCGCCTAGAATTAACTTTATTATGAAGAGTTTTATAGATTGTATTAGTTTGGCTGCTTTAGGACACATAGTTTTCAAAAAAGTCACGATTGAAAAAAAATCGAGAATTTCAAATTTTTAAAAATCCCACCCCTTTTTCATAATATCTCAAAAATGACGACAGATACGTATAAAAGTGTAGGGATAAAAAATTTAGGTATTTTTCTGACAAACAATTTGGTTTTTTTGTTTTTTCTATCAAATAAAAATTGACGGAGATATGATTGTTTAAAGAGCGCGTGGCAGCGCAATCACAGCCTCCCTTAATCGTGACTTTTTTGAAAACTATGTGTCCTAAAGCAGCCAAACTAATACAATCTATAAAACTCTTCATAATAAAGTTAATTCTAGGCGGAATATGATTAATTTTAGTTTTGGTGGAAATGGCACTTATTTAAACCCATTGATTGAAAAGAAAAAACATTCGATGCTCCGCTTATTTGCAATATAGCTCACTTATTTTACGTGCAAAAGACTTTTGATAAAGCTCATTTTAAAGCTTATTTCAAGCACTACAAAACCCTTTTCGATTAGAAAGCATAAAATGCATTTGCTCGCTGCTAGATGGCATTGACTACATCGATGAAATTTCAGATAAAATAAAAAACGGCTTTGATCTTTAATATCTAGCTTAATATTGAACTTAGAATACTTTGTAAAAAACCAAATTGTTCATTTTTATACCTGCTACAGTTTCGTTCCTTATAAAATTTTCGATAAAACGTATATTTTTGAAGATATTTGAAAAAAAATTATGAAAATCGTGAAAAATTTGCGAATTTTCAATTGCCAATAACTTGAAAAGTATTAGATTTTTCGAGAAACTTTATAGAAACTTTTTTGCTTAAAATTAGATCTTCAATCGATATCCGAGGTTATTTTGAAAAAACAACCATTGACCCCCGAGAAGGGGTGGCAACCACCCCCATGGTGGTGGCGGAGTTCAAATCATTTTCACTTTTGAAGTTAATGGTAAGATGAGCCTAATTCCAAAATTTCATGCAAATCGGATCACAGTAAAAAAATTCGGACCTATAATGCTTCATTGACTGCACTACCAGAGAACTCTAAGTATTCGGTCTATAGTAATTTGAAACACTGACATAATATTGCACTGACTGACTGGAGTGACTGGTTCGGTGGCTCAATTCTTAGAGGCCCCTGCCGGGCTGCTTTCTGAACCAAGAGTCGTGGGTTCGATTCCCACTCGGCACAAACATTATGTGTGATGAACATTTTTGTTTGTTCTGTGTCTGGGTGTTAATATTTGTATTTAAGTACATATTTGTGGTTCCTATGTTGTTCTGATACCCATAACTCAAACTTACATACTTTGGGATCGGAGCAATGTACCTATGTGATGTGTGATTTATTGCAATTTGATGTAATGTGTATTGTGTATGCCTAACGAATAAATTCGTTTTCTTTTTTTCTATCCTAGTCATTGAACTATTGCCACGGCATGGTTCTTGTAATAACTGATCACGTTTCAGATGGTTCCTCGGCTTCGACTGGGAGGGCCTGCGCGAGCGCCGGCTGAAAGCGCCGTTGGTGCAGCCTGTCGCCAATGATTGGGACCTCTCCAACTTCGAGAAGTATCCTAAGGACAAGTTGCCTCCAGACGAAACTTCTGGATGGGACATCGACTTTTGATGGAACTTTCCTGTTTTGTAATATCATGTCAAATCAAATCCTACGTTCTATACTTTTAACTATAGTACTTATTATTATTGAATTTTCATGAAACATAATTTTGCCGTGAATTATGAAATGAATATGTAAGTAGGTATCTATTGCTTCTTATTTTTTATAAAAGGCCATGAATCGACATTATCAATAGATATACAAGTAAACCTATTAATGTACTAGATATATAAAATGGTTTTTTAAAAGTTTCTTCATCCCATATTTATTTATTTATTTAAACTTTATTGCACAAAATGGTACAAAAGGCGAACTTAATGCTAGGAGCATTCTCTACCAGTTAACCTTTGGGTCATGCAGAGAGTGGAAATTGTGTGCGGTGAGTGTACATAGAGAATATAACAATTTATATTGCCATATTGTACTCACTAGAAAACCCCATCACTTCTTCGTATCATATACCTACCTACAGATGTGTGAGAGACCAACACAGCCTTTTTGTTTGGATATTATAAATTGATGTATCATTTTATTTAGGCACTTAAATTCACTTATACATTCGACTGGCTAAATAAAGGTACCAGACATTCTACGCCATTTTTGTCAATAAACAGAATAAAGAAAGTCAAAGAATAAAGTTCCTAGGTATATTTACTTTGTGTATAATAGGAAATGAGGCAATAACAGGAAACTAAAAAAAAACAGTGTTTGTCATGTTTAATTGAACTTAACTGCTGAAAGCTCTAATAATGTGAAACGCTAAATTTTACGTGGCATTGCCGGAGACCATGTTCTGGTACTTACTTACTATGTATTAGATTAGATAAAATAATTATTTATTAACTATTCTGTAAATAATTCTTATGTATTACCTAATTATTAAAATAAAGTAAATTGTAGATTTAAAAATTGCATTATTTCTACCACGCATAATTTTCAAATGGACATTAGGTAAATACAAAATGGATCTTGCAGTAAGGAATATTTTCACAGTAGACCAGGTACATAGGTGTGACGGCGTGAGAGTGCATGATAGTAAGCTTGAAGGAGGTCAGTGGGGGAACAACCTGCGCGCGCGCCGGTGCGTCGCGCCCTTCATCGGGGTCATGGCAGCCATACTCGCAAATCTCGCAATCGTTTTAATTACCTACCTACTCTTCAGTGTTATCGACTGTACAGAATAAGAAGAAATAAGTCTCACACCATGGTCTCACAATAATAATCATGTACTTATGTACCGAAATGCGTGATCAAGACTTAAGTTAGAACATTTTTCACGATATTGTTGAATTGTTACTTTTTCGCAGGTACAGCAAGCATACATAATAATTACTAATCATTAATTTGTTTTTTAATCTGTTGCTAAGAAAAAGACATAGGCAGCGTAATTAGATAAACAATGGAAGCATCTAGCTACTTTCCATCTACAATGGAAAGTAGGTACGCCTTTAAGCGTGTCCCCGTCATGAATGAATAATTATAATCAATTTGTTTATAAGAAGCCGACATTCTCAAATAAAAATTAAGGTAAGCTAAGACAAACATTTATCTTCATAGAAGTAGAGGTAGAAGCAACAATTAAAACGTTATGACTATACATGATCAAACAAAGTATCATGAAAGAAAAGTCTACTAAAACTAAAATGTAACCTGTTTTGTTACTTTCAAATGCAATGAACTGATTGATTAGCTAAGGGGCAATGACCTCTCGCATCGGTTGCCAGCCGAACTGCGAACTGCTCTTGATTTATCGTTTTTGTAACATAACAAAAAAACATACATATTTTCATAAAATTGATTTGTAAAATAATTTATTTAATCACTAAAAATATTACGGCTATACAAGTAGGTACCTATGTAATATACCTACTTATTCTTAAACAATTTAACATCCAGACATAGAACAAACTCAAATAGGTATACATACATCACATGGTGTTTGTCCTGGTCGTTGGAGATCGAACCTCAGGGGTCAGAAGGCCATACCAAATGAGCCAATGTCAAAGTCGCCTCTATAGGTACCTACTATGTTTTTATAAGCATTCTACGAATTGCTATCAACAACATCACGCGTCTTTAACTGGATGGCGTCCGCGTCGGCACTTGGACTCGGGGCAGTGTCGGCACACGCAAGTAGTGATGCCGAACTATCTATCGGTAGTGAAAATATATCGATAGGACATTGCGTGGTAATAGTATTGATGACTTGCAATACTATCGATACCGTCGATAGTATTACAATCCGTGACGAGTTTACTATCGATACTATTAATATCTATCGATTGTTAAGTATTTTGCAATAGTATTGGTAATGGTTTAATGGCATTTTAGCCCCACCTCACATCTATGTACGCGTCATGTTTCGAACAAATAAATTATCTTAATTTTCTAGTCCGGCCGCCCTAAGAATGCGTTTCTGAGTGTGACAGATGTCAAATTTATTGTCAGTTGATCAATTATCAAATATTTTGAAGTTACGGCAGTTCATAGTTATATCGCCCATTTGGTCAGGGCCTGTCAGAAACGAATTTTCTCAGCAGCCAGACTCTATTATCTTAAAAAAATACAGAAAATTATTAAACCAAACTAAGTAAACAATAGTAGCGACACTATCGATACATTTGGTATGATGTCAACTATCGATCAGCATCATTAGTCGCGAGTCGCGCCCGGGCGGCCAGCGTGTGTGCGTGCAGCGTGCAGCGTGCGACGCGCGTCGTCCGTGCGGCCGCTCGCACTGCTCGCAGGTCGCATCCGCCGCAGTCGCGGACACATCGCGCACCCGGCACCACGGCCTCGCCGCCGGCCCCGTGACGATGCGCGTACACTAAACACTCATCGACGTTGTACAACAAACATAACAATAAAGTAAACATTCACACAATGGATTGTAAGTGAAATTAGTGCCGAGACGCGAGTGTTTTACAACTATTGGAATAGATCATAAAACTGCAAAGACTTTTGGAGGTGAGTTTGAATGTTGCATGTGAATTTTTATTTACAAATAAAGTTTTCCGAGACTTTCGTCATCAAATGGATATTCATAACATTTCACTGCTGCATTCGCACCTGTTGTCAGTTATTGAACCCATTTCTTCTTAGTTTTTTTTTTCCTACACTCCAACCGGATTTTATATGAACATTTTTAGGTACGTTTTTGTTAATTACATCTGGCAAATATATTTATGTAGGTACACAACTCCAATGCCTTCAACCGTGTAGGTAACTTAGATACCTACCTAAAGTACCTACAAGATGAGCTTCAACGGTGCATTCCACCTGACCAAGGGAACGTGTTTCAAATCGATATTTAGGTAGGTATCTGATCGGAGGAATGTGTTCCCATTATAATGCTACTTAGATAGGTACCTACCTAATTACTACTAACAGATACTACATACCTACCTACCTAATAATATTTTTTATAATAAAAATACCTACCACTTCTCTTGCTAAAAACGAGTGCAGCACTTTTAATAATAAATTAAAATTGCATAACTATAAGTTTACGTCTAGTAGGCAGGTAGGTACCTACCTATACATATAATACTACTCGTAGTAATCCAAATTCTATATCTATAAGGTAGGTAGGTACCTATCGGTCAACCTAATAAAGATCCTATTAATTTTACATTGTTTATGTAGGTATTTACTTTTCCTACCTAGGTAGGACCTATAACCTAATTTTTTAAAAAGTACCTACCTACCTAGTAAGAATCGTATTCATTCATAACCAAAATACCTACCTACCTATCTAGTTATCACCAAAATAATTTGGCCAATGACTCATCGGTTTTTTTCATATGATAGGTATAAATAAGATCGTCAAGGTCTTCCTTATACCTACTTAGAAATTAAAAACCAACAGTATCTTTTAAAACACTTCTCATAAATGTAGGTATAAAACGTAACGATCAAGTAGGTATCATATATTATACCTACCTACTTTGGTAACTCTTTAATTTATTTGCATTACTAAACCATGACAACAGTAGTACTACTACCTATTGACCTGGACGTTATGGGTTCAAATTATTCCATTATGTACCTACCTACCTACTTATACACATTTGTCACTTAGTCCATAACATATCGACTAAGTTGTAAGTCAGCTTTCTCCCATCGCCGCCCGTAAAATACCTACCCGAATTCCCAGCCCATTCACAGTCTGTAGGTAGGTAGGTATAATAAATTGGATACCCACCCAGGTCGTGTCCGCTCAAAAACACCGACGCAGGAAGCTGGGGCTTGGGAATTTCCCATCACACACGAAGAAAGAGTCGTCGTATCATACGTAGGTATGTGATGGGAAATTGCGCAGAAAACGCACTGTTACAATAAATTAAGCATACATGATTACAATGGTAATGAATCTAAAGGTATGTGTTGAAGAAATGTCTTGTCAGTTTGAATTTTTTATTTTATCTTTTATTGGTCACTACCGCTGGCTTAGGCTTGCCAACTTTTTTTACAAGAAATAAAGTATATTGAGGCCTAAGAAAAAAAATTAAACAGTATTTTAGAAAAATGAACAGTATTTTATTACTTTAATAATATTAATTTTATTTACGGGGGATGTAAGGGAGCGACCTATCAACTTTTCGCTCCAAGCCAACCTCACCTGCCCGTGGTGCGTCCTGCCGAATAGCGAACGAGGCGACCAAAGGCGGTATAACTGTCGCAGTCATCTGGTTGAATCTCCTATTCAATTGAATCGCTAGCGCGTCTATTAATACGCCGCCGCCGGATACTTATAAAGTAAAATTATAAACTAAAGTTAGCTTTTATCCATTTAACGACTATGCTAAAATGACGTTCAGTCAAGACGTTGAACATTTCAATCAATAACTTGACGAGTTGTCCTTTAGGCATTCAATTGAATGTCGTCATTCAATGAACGCGCTAGCCATTCAATTGAATAGGAGATTCAACCAGATGACTGCGATATAACCATCACAATTGAAGGCGTAGCTAAGTACCACAGACCGATGACGGGCAGCAGCGTCACCGGAGCAAGAGGCTACGCCCTGCGATCGCCAACCCGCCTGCCCAGCGTGGCGATTATGGGCAACTCCTCCAAATGGTCTTACATAAGCCACGGCCCCTAGTTCCCGGCCGCCCCGCTATCCCTGGTCACGGTGGCGACCACGGTACGGGCGGGGCGGGGGTGCCAAGAATCGACGGGCTAAGGCAGGCCACACCAAACTTACCCTGGCATCGTACAACGGACTCACACTAAGGCTTGACTCGCATCTGGCGCAGTTGGAAGTGGAACTTGGGAAAATTAGGTGGCACATACTAGGGCTATGCGAAGTCCGAAGAGAGGGGGAGGCTACCGTAACCCTAGAGTCAGGCCACCTTATGTACTTCCGCGAGGGAAACCAAAAATCCCAAGGTGGCGTCGGGTTTCTGGTCAATAAGTGCCTCTCCGACAACGTGGTGGAAATGTCCAGTGTGTCGAACAGGGTAGCGTACCTTATTATCAAGCTCACCGAGAGGTATAGCCTCAAGGTGGTGCAAGTGTACGCACCGACCTCATTGAGAACAAGTCCATTATGGTCCAGAACGCACTTGTTCTCAGTGCTCGCTCACACATTTTTTTTATTTAGTTAGAGGGTTCTCCCTCTAAATAAAAAAAATGTGTGAACGTGCGTCTAAGTCTCACACGTATAGTGTAACATCTTTGATGCTGAAAACAGTATTTTTCATACTTTTTTTTTGTTCAACAGTAAAAAGTATTTTGTAGTGAAAAACAGTATAATACTGTTTTTAACAGTATAGTTGGCAACCCTACGCTGGCTAAACAGGAAGTAGGTACCTACTCTTAGTGTAGTTTAATAGTCGGTTTTTCTGTATTTCGGTTTCATTGTACTCGCTACCTACTCTAAATGCATAAAAATAATACCTAAGGAATCTTTCAAAAAATTTGTGTATTGTTCAATGGTGTCATTGTCATCACTACATAGGTAGGTAGGCATGTAGTATAAAACAAAGTCGCTTTTCGTGTCTGTTCTTATGTATGAGTTATGCATAGATCTATAAAACTACTACGCAACGGATTTTGCTGCGAGTTTTTTAATGGATAGAGTGATTCAAGAGAAAGGTTTATATGTTAGTATAATACATGCATATTATACAATTGATTTTGATTGATTATTGAATTGAGGGGATGTAAGGGGGTGGCCTATCATCTTTTCGCTCCAAGCCAACCTCACCTGCCCGTGGTGCATCCTGCCGAACAACAAACGAGGCGCTGGCAACCGACTGATGGCGGTATAACCATCACGATAGAAGGCGTAGCTAAATACCACAGGCCGATGACGGGAAGCAGCGTCATCGGAGCGAGAAGCTACGTCCTGCGATCGCCAACCCGCCTGCCCAGCGTGGCGATTATGGGCATATCCTCTAGATGTTTGCCCTGAGTGGCGAGCAACTGGAGAGGCCTATGTCCAGCAGTGGACTGCAATAGGCTGGTGATGATGATGGTGATGATTATACAATTGAAATAATAAAAAATACCCGACGCAAAGCAAGGGCGGGTCGCTAGTTTTATTAATAAACGTTTAAGAATGCCAAGACACCAAAAAGTGTTTTTGAAAATACAAAACGCCTTTTTAATATAATTAATATTTATAGTTAACATTATTAATTCTTTGTAATGTTAATTCTTTCTACAACTGATAAATGACGCGTAAAATAGTATTGTATACTGAAAGCCAATGGGAATACACGATCCGCCATACATAATACGTCTCCTAGATGCTAAAGAGCCCAATGAGGCGTTACCTGGTATTGTTTTAACAAAGGATGTTGGTGTGCTACTTGCGCCATAGACAATTGTCTTGCATGCCATAATGGTGGATCCAAATAAATCTATTGTCGAGCCATTGTCCAAAAATATTCCACGCGCGACTCACGACCGCGACATAGCTCACACTAATAAAACTTTATTTGCATTTCCTATGCTGTAATAAGTTCGTTATGCCACAGGAAGTTATTTATATTGGAATCCGAATTTGGTATAATATTATATTATCGAGTAAAACCACTAAATGTTTTCAAGTTAGTGGAGTGTGCACTGGGATTAGGTATTTCTCATTTGTTAACTATGAAAATACACGATCGGTGACATTAAATAGTACGACCTTAATCCATAAATTAGCGTTAAATCTTTTGCTTATCAATTTTTCTGTTGACGGTACCTACATACATAGGATACAAAGGCTAGCGTATCGTAGTCCTTCAAAATCAGATATTTTTGTATGTTTCATGTAATAATGTTGCATGTAATAAGACATTACGTTAAAGGTATAATATTAATGTATGAGACAGAAAAAAACATCGCAACTAAAATTTAGGTATATGTATGTGCATCGTTTAACTTGTAGAGGGCGAAACTGCTAGGTGGCAATTGGTAAGACCAGCCTACATAATAAGTAGTTGTATAACAATCTCTTGAATTAAAATACTGCAACTGAATAGCAGATTACGGAAACGGTCCCGTTAGTACGTTCAAGCGAATGCACAGAATGGTTGCAGGTCCACCGCCGGACCCGAACTCAGGACGATGAATCATCACGCAGCGGGCCTGCGAAAACATTTGAGTTGTATTCGAGGACGGGCGACTCACTCTAGTAATTTATTTAAAGATACCGCCAGTGTGTTGGGTACTTAGAATATGTGTTATTATTCTGAGTTTGGGTACATGTTGTTAGTTTCAGCCCGATGAAATATTGTAGGTATAGCTTTGCTATGCCCCGTGGGGGCGCCGCACCACTCAGGCCATTGGCCCCATCTTGGAAGAGTGGATGCGGCGCCCCCACGGGGTGGTGACGTACCGGCTGACCCAGGTCCTCACGGGACATGGATGTTTCGGCCGGTACTTATGGAGGATCAGGCGAGAGCCTGATCCTCTATGCCGTCACTGCGACAGTGGCTCGGAGGACACGGCAGAGCATACGCTTCGGCATTGCCCTGCCTGGGCCAATGAGCGCTCCGTCCTCGTCACTGTCGCACAGGACCTCGATCTGCCGCAACTCTTGCGGCAGATGACGGCGTCGAAGGAGGTCTGGCGAGCGATGCTCGCATTCTGCGAGACAGTGATCTCGCAGAAGGAGGCGGCGGAAAGAGAGCGTGAGGCCGCGGTAGACGCGCCCGCTCTAAGTACTGTGACCTAACAAGTAATGTGAATCATGTAGGTAACATGACATGACATTGTGGTGAGCCGCTTTATTTCATGAAAATGCAACTTTATGCAACAAAAATATCAAATAGAAGATTCTGACCCAATTGTATCAACTAAAGCAGAAGACCCAATTGTATAGCATAATGGCCAAACTTGACACGACATGTACCTACTTAATACTTATCAGTTAACATTGAACGAAGGTTGAAAACGATGCTCTCTTATGCGCGTTCCACATTAATTCGCAGAAGTTTTCTTGCGTGAGGTAAAGTAAAAGCAGGTCAACGATTCCGCGTTATATCCATACTAGTTACGGTCCCATCGCTATTTTACTACCATGTGACATGTTTCAGTAATTAATTAAGTAATTGTCTGTCTCACTATATACCTATAATGTTATACATATTCTAATATTTTCATGACGTAGGTATAAAAAATATGTACTTCACTTAACCTTACACTAGACATAATATAATATCGATGATGTCGGGATTGTTTCGGCTGAGTAAAGTTTATTGCTAGGTACCAGCTTCTATCGAACTTAGAGCGATAAGTTTGCAGCGCTTACCTAAATAAAAGGACCCTGACTGACAAACGGTCAGACGAACCACAAAGCGACCCTAAAACTACTTAATTCAGATCCGGATTTTCTATTTCCTTCTGAGGATCGCAAAAGTAACACTTTCTTAAGCAAATTTCAGCCACAGCAGCCCACTTCCATGAAGAGTAAGCTGGAGATAATAAAGTGCGCAAACACAGGTTTATCGCAGGACCAACGGCTTAACTACCTTTTTTAATCCGATGCTTGTGGTTGTATCACCACACCGCTAAGGTCCTGCCTACGAAATACTAGACTAAGAAATTATTCAGTAGCAGCTTTGCTACTGAATAATTTCTTGACATAAAAACCCAGTAAGGATTTTTTGCCCGATCTGCGATTCGCATCATGGGACCACTCTGTTTTTTAGGTGGCACTTGCGAC
This sequence comes from Conogethes punctiferalis, assembly GCA_031163375.1. NCBI lineage: Eukaryota > Metazoa > Arthropoda > Insecta > Lepidoptera > Crambidae > Conogethes > Conogethes punctiferalis. The sequence continues at coordinate 13,846,881 of CM062081.1, read as the reverse complement.
CACCAAAGCAACTAAACTATCATACAATAGAAGGCACTATCATCATCAACAACTCATATATATATGCCCCCACCGTAGCTTAACCACCCTGGTAAAATACGAGTTGGTCGAGTTCACACAATTTTAGAATTTCTGCACAGGAATCGCGATGTTTTCTGTCACCGCCTGTGCTTTAGGAATACAATCTCCTACTGAACATGTTTTTTTTTAAATAATGGGCAGGAGCGCAATGGACGCGGTGTGCGAGCGCGGCGACGGCGCCTGCGCTGCGCACGCGCTGGCGGCCGCGCTGCACTCGCTGCACCTCTACTGCGCGACCATCGCCACCGCGCTCATATGCTGCTGCTCGAGCCGCAACACTCCTTGGTAACTTATATACCTTCTACATAGGAAGAACTTTAAGAGAGAGAGGTAGGGCATAGCGAATCTTCGCTCGAATTGAGAAGCCTTTATACTTTTCTTGCGACTACGATCAAAGAGCAAAAGTCAATGATCAGTTGGATGTGCTCAAAAATAGACCTTACTACACTGACCTAATAATAGAATGCATCATTCACTTTTGTTGTACGTTACGTACCTAGCTACAAAATACAAATACATGCGTCATTGTTTATTTATATTACAATTACACCGCACTGCACGATATCTATCTATTGTAAATAAATAGGTACATTAGGATCAAACATAAACAAAGGATACTGTCAGTGACCCTCTGACCTATTGTTCTAAAAGCCACTACAATTATTGGGATTAAAATAAATAAAACCGCAAACGTAGGGTGATCTAATCTGAGAGAGTATATTTTTAAAATAAATATTGGTCTGACTAGTACAATCATAAAATCGCAACGCCTCCGCGATGTAATTGCGCACAGCGCCATCTGTTATTGTACGTAAGAACTAAAGGGGTCACAAACATACCGCCCCCCTAGGACATTATTGAAAAATGTCCTAAGAAAAATAAAAGAAATATAAAAAGGCGTTGCATCTGAATCCGGTTACAGTGGAAATCATTTACAATAAAATCTTATAATAAACTTAAAATTAACAATGTGTAATGAAATTAATATTTATACGTTTACATTTCACTTATAGCTTTCTTTATCTAACACTTTACTTATATTTATTACTATGTACTTATTTTATAACTATTTTCCTTAACCTTAATTGCTAGTAATAAAGCACTATTTCATTAAACAGCTACTGGTAATATACATAACTTAGATGTTGGTCTTTTAATAGTAGAACATTTAGTACGTAGCGTGACTACACGAGTTATATTGTCTGCCCCTGGATGTTTCTCAACAATTCGCCCAAGCAACCATCGACTTGGAGGTAAGTCGTCCTCCTTAACAAGCACTATTTCGCCGATATTAGGTTCTGGTAACTGAGATCTCCATTTGTATCTATTGACAAGATTGGACAAATACTCCTGAGACCAACGCTTCCAAAATAATTGGAGTGTTCTCTGAATGAACTGCCACCTACTCAAAGAGCTCACACGAGAATGTTCGTAACTAGATTCTGGTAGACTCAACAAAGGTTCTCCGATTAAAAAATGACCAGGGGTCAACGGAAGAACCTCATTAGGATCCTCGCTATTAATCACACTAATAGGGCGTGAATTCAGGCAAGCTTCCACTTGAGTTAAAAGCGTACTCATTTCTTCGAAAGTCTATTACACGTTTGATGTGGAACTTGGCTGACTTCACGCCGGCTTCCCACAGACCGCCGAAATTCGGTGCATGTGGAGGTATGAAGTGCCACTGTGTGCCGTGCACTTCCAAATTTTGAGCAATGGCGACCTGAAGCGACGTTAATTGCTGTAACTCTTTACTAGCTCCTACAAAAGTTGTGCCATTGTCACTATACATATGGGCACAATGACCTCGCCTAGAAGTAAATCGCCGAAAAGCCGCTAAGAAAGCCTGAGTAGTCATATCGCTTACTAATTCCAAATGTATCGCGCGAGTACTCATACACACGAATAGGGAAATGTAGCCCTTATAGGAACGATGACCTCTACCTTTAGAAGTCCTGATATTTATCGGACCGGCGTAATCCACACCACTGTGCAGAAAGGCTCTGGCTGGTGAACACCTAACGGATGGTAATGATCCCATCATCTGCGTTTTGGTGCTGGCTCTTTGTTTTGCACAAACTACGCATTCACGGACATATTTTTTAATAACATTTCGCCCGCCTATAATCCAATATGCTGATCTCAAATAATTTTGCATCAATTGGGGACCTCCATGCAACGTTTTGATATGCGCGTCAGCTATTAAAAGTTGAGTAAAATGATGTTTCTTGGGCATAACTATGGGGTGTTTCACATCTTCTTCCATGTCAGCCTGGTGCAACCTTCCACCTACCCTAATAAGCCCATCGTTATCAAGAAATGGACATAATGATTTTAATATGCTGGACTTCGATAAGGTCAAATTGTTGTTCTGTAACTGCGCGTATTCGGTCGGGAAAGATTCTAATTGGACTTTCTTTATGCAACATTTCAGTGTTTCATCAATCTCCGTTTTACGTAAGTACTCTGTTTCATTCTTTCCTTTCTTTAAAAGTCTTCTACAATAAGCTATCACTCTAAGTAATCTTTGCAATGACGAAAATCTTTCTAAAATAGACTCATCCTTTTCCTTTGTTGTAGTTAAATGCGTTTTAATAAATTCTTCTAAATTTTCTTTGATCTCAGTAGGTTTATTATAAATTATATCTTTTTCTTTAATCATTTCAGGGCCTGAAAACCAGATCTTACTGTCCTTCAATATATTCGGCAGCACTCCTCGAGAAGCCAAGTCTGCAGGGTTGTTCTTCGTTGAAACGTGAAACCATTGTGAAGCATTAAAATTGGTTAAAATTTCAGATGTTCTGTTTGCTACGAATGTCTTCCAGCGTGAAGGATGGCTATTCAACCATGCCAAAACAATAGTTGAGTCAGTCCATGCTCTGATTTTTTCTTTAGGAATATTAAGGACATTCGCAGTCTCCATCAACAATCTCGATAAAAGCACCGCGCCACACAGCTCTAATCTGGGGGTACAAATTTGGTTTATTGGTGCAACTCGAGTTTTCGCATTCAAAAGATTGACCTTAACTTGACCTTTTGCATCCACTGTCCTGATATAAACCACTGCAGCATATGCGAACTTCGATGCATCAGAAAATCCGTGCAATTCGACATCTACATCATCAGGTGCAGTGCCGACCCAACGAGGTATCCTGATGCTGGTAAGTTCCTGTAATGAATGCCGGTAAGTAGCCCAATCGTTTATTAACTCTGTAGATAGCCTTTCATCCCATGACACACCAGCCAACCAAAGTCGCTGAATAAATATCTTTGCTAAGATTATAGTAGGTGCGATCCAACCTAATGGATCGAATAATTTTGCAATGTCTGAAATAATTAATCTTTTTGTTACAGGTGGCGCAGCTGACGGAAGATTCACCGAGTACTGGAAAACATCATCATCGCGGTTCCAGGTAAGTCCCAGAATTTTTATAGTTTTATCTAATTTAATTTCCATGTCCTGTTTACCATTGTCCGAAAACTCTTTGTCCTTATCCTTTTCTGTTTCCTTTTTTGTCCTTTCCCTGTTCCTTCCTATGTCCTCTATATGCTTCATTAGCTTTAAATTGTTGCTATTCCATTTTTGTAACTGGAAACCTCCCTTTTCTAATATGTCACTTATCTGTTTGTACAGTTCAATTCCTTCTTCAATGGTTGCACAGCCTGTCATCAAATCGTCCATATAGAAACTTTTCTTAATTATCTCTGCTGCCAACGGAAAGCGATTACCTTCATCATGGGCGATCTGATGCAGAACCTTAACAGCCAAATAAGGGGCCGATGCTGTCCCGAACGTCACGGTAAGTAATTCATATTCTTCTAGTTTATTTTCAGGTTCATCACGCCATAATATGCGTTGATACTTTGCGTCTTCATCGGCTATTAGCACCTGACGGTACATTTTAATAATGTCCGCCACCAGCGCGTATGGGTGCACTCTCCATCTCAAAACTGTATGACGCAAATCAGCCTGCAAAGTTGGGCCAACCATCAGAGTGTCATTTAAGGACACTCCCTGTCTGTTCTTTTCAGAAGCATTAAACACCACACGGACCTTGGTTGTGACCTTATCTTCCCGTATAACAGCATGGTGTGGTAAGTACACTGCTTCTGTGGCATTTGCATCCTGTACTGGTCTCATATGACCGAGCTCTAAATATTCGTTTATTACATTCTTGTACTTGTCTTTAAGATCTTCATTTTTTGATAATCTTCGTTCTAATGATATGAACCTTGTTTCAGCTATGCTCCTTGAACCAAAGTTTTTGCACTGTGGAGAATCATTACGGAAAGGTAACCTTACCACATAACGACCCTCGGATGTCCTTTTAGTTGTTGCCTGAAAAAACTCTTCACAACGTTGTTCTTCCTCCGTAAGTATTTTCTTTGTTGGTGCCTTTTGTTCTTCTATTTCCCAGAATTTTCTTAATCCTTCATCATCGTTGACCTGTGCGTGCATAACCCTAACTTCATTCTGATTTGAATTTGAACCTGCTATTACTCCTGACAGAATCCATCCTAGCGTAGTGTTTTGAGCAATCAGTGATCCAACAGGACTGCGTTTGACACCGTCTCTCAAGATGGAACTATAGACTTCTGCACCGAGCAAAATATCAATTTTGCCAGATACATTATATTGAGGATCAGCTAGTTGTAAGTACCTTAAATCTACCCAATCAACTGACTGCATAGATTTTTCAGGTAACTGTGAAGTGATGCTACTCAACACAAATGCCTTAACCGGAATTCTAAAAGACGGATTAACTCTGGACTGAATGGTAAACTCTACTACTCCCTTTGCAATTACGGATTTGTTCTCCCCTATACCAGAAATTATACTATTAAGTGACCTTTTCTGCAATTTTAAGAACTGCACAGTTGCTTCTGTCACAAAGCAGGACTGTGAGCCTTGATCGAGTAACGCTCTTATGGTCTGAAACTTGCCATTTTTAGCCTCGGCATTTATTAACGCAGTGGCTAATAATACCTGCTTAGGCCTCTCTAACTTTCCTGTGGATAAACAACTAACAAAAGGTGTCTCCGTCGGTTTAGATGAACTTGTACTAGGTTGATCTGATTTGATAGGTGATTGAACTTTATTTTCAAACGAAGGGGGATGTAATAATGAGTGATGGCGTTTTTTACACAACTTGCAAGTGGTAGGTTTTTTACATTCATAAACAGAATGGTTGCCTCCTAGGCAATTAAAACACATACGATTTTTAACTACGAATTCTCGCCTTTGCTCGTACCTTTGCTTAGAGAATTCTTTGCAAAAGCACAGTTTGTGACCTTCATTGCAAAATTCACAACGAAAATTGGTCAGGTTATTATTTGTGACTAATAACGATTTGGAGTTTGCCTGGTATGGCTGCGGTTTTTTAAAATCTAAACACTCTAATGCTCGAAAGCGGGTTTCGAGGAACTCGCTAAACTGTTTGAGAGTTGGCAGCTCATTTGAGTCGGTACTTGAAACGCTCAACTCCCAATACTTCCGAGTCTCAGGATCTAATTTGAACGTGACAATATGTATTACAATTATGTCCCATGTAGTCACATCCACATTAAGGTTACGTAATGCACTTAAGCAATCTGCTGTGTTGTCTAATAGTTCCTTCAAACCGTTAGCCGACTCAAAATTTAATTTCTTTTGTCCAAATAGTCTCTTTAATATACAATTTGATAAATACCTTTTATTGTTGTAGCGCCTTTCCAGTAAATCCCAACACTGACTGTAGTTAGCTCCAGTAATAGGCGTATGTCTAATTAACTGTTCGGCTTCTCCGGTAAGATGCCCCTTCAAATAGTGTAGTTTTTGTACACTATCTAGTGATTTATTTGTGTCGACCAACGAAACAAATAAATCCCTGAATGTGGGCCATTCAGAGTATTTACCGGAGAATGTTGGTATTGTGATTTTCGGCAACTTAACGAAGGAACTAGAAGACTCACTTGCAACTGATTCCTTAACGTTCTGTTTTTGAGCTATAGACAATTTCTTTATTTCGGTTTTCATACTAGATTTATAAACAACATATTTGTCCTCTGTTTTATCGTAGACATCTTCACAAACATATTTACTTTCTTGTATATCCTTTAATAAATACAGTTCGTATAATTTTATATTATTTTTATGAAATAGTTCCCAATCTCTTTCCAAATTTTCTAATCTCGTTTCTAAATATTCTAAAGATAATCTGTCCTTAGGACTTTTCTTAAAATTTATTAACCCTTTCTCTATAGACTTAGACAAATCTTTTTGCACATTGATAATACCTTCCATCTTTCCAGTTAAAGTTCAAAATCGACTTTAATATTTTACCTTTAAAATTAATGAAATCGAAATTTTCTAAGTCTTTTTAACAATATAAACCTGGGTGAAATCGGGCATAGGTTCCCCGTATTTCCGTTTTTTCGTAAATTATTCTAAGTCCTAATACATGCAATTAAAATTATTCTAAGTTGAAAGTCGCAAACATTCATAAAACTACAAGTTAAAATCTACGAACAAATAAGGTCCAATTTTCCTAAGCACTTTGACACTTGAGATGAATCTTCAATTTATATCTTGTCTTGATAATAAAGTTCAAAATTGTACTTACAATTTGCCGCACTGCACTCACTAACACTGAATCGTCCTGTGACGTAGTAGGCTGCTCACGTCAGAATTGACGTCACCACGCTCAGCTGACCTCGATAGCTCCTCTTCTTGTACTGTACCAGTACCGCCCGGCACCAAAACACTCCACACAATACCGCACCACCGTCGTCGATGTCGTCACCGAGTACTTTAGCTGCAGCGATCCACTGCAAGTACTCCAAAGGCGGTCCTAACTTGGACCCGCCGCCGTACCAAAAATTCGGCTCGAATGGCCAATGTCAGTGACCCTCTGACCTATTGTTCTAAAAGCCACTACAATTATTGGGATTAAAATAAATAAAACCGCAAACGTAGGGTGATCTAATCTGAGAGAGTATATTTTTAAAATAAATATTGGTCTGACTAGTACAATCATAAAATCGCAACGCCTCCGCGATGTAATTGCGCACAGCGCCATCTGTTATTGTACGTAAGAACTAAAGGGGTCACAAACAGATACCTATACTCGCAATAAGAGTATAAACCCACCGATCCTACCGACTGTACTTGGCGGTTTTCATGTTATTAATAAGTAATGTTCATTAATCGTTATCGTTTAGTTGCTAGTCTAGTAATAGTTCACGTAAAATTCCAGTAGTGAAAAAAATTGTCCGTTAGTGTAACCCGAATTTACACATTCAAAATGGTCTTACCCGATCAACTTTGCATGTCTATAGCCGGATCATTTTGCAATGAATGTAGATTTTACAAACAGGTAATATTTTTATTAATTATATTACAACAGTAAGTAGGTACCTAAGTCGTCGTTTAAGGAGAAGTTTTTTTTTATAGTAGCTCGACATAATGGCTTCCCTACGCCTGATGGAAAGCGAAAGAGAAGCCCAAGTCGTTGTGACAACTGGCAAGTAACTGGTTAGTTACCTGGCAATTGCCAGAGACGGCCCTTTTTTTTTTTTGCCGTCTCCGGGGGGAGGCGGCATGGTGTGTGGGACTCACACCTCCCAAAAGGGAGGGCATACCCACTAAACCCCCCTGTGTCGCCAGTGGGCAGCAAGTTGCAGGGACACGGGTAGCGCCGAAGCATACGGCCATATCCCTGCCTGCCCTGGCCAGCCGCAGATGATAAGCGGCCGGCACTCCTGGTCCGGGGAGGGCAAATACCCCTGCCCCCGGATCCGGGGAGCAATAGAGTGCTCCCCGGGCGGACCTCGTGCAACGGTGTGGCTGCACCCACCACACCGTTACGCCCCTATGAGTGGATCGCGCCCCCGCACTCACCACTCGGGGCACGAAGGAGAGGCTCAGAGGGCATACGATGCGTTGTATGCCCTCCGGCGACGCCCGGGCCGGGGGCGGCGTAGAGCGGGCGCGTCTACCGCAGCCTCACGCTCTCTTTCCGCCGCCTCCTTCTGCGAGATCACTGTCTCGCAGAATGCGAGCATCGCTCGCCAGGTCTCCTTCGACGCCGTCATCGCCGACGCCGGACCTCGATCTGCCGCAAGAGTTGCGGCAGATCGAGGTCCTGTGCGACAGTGACGAGGACGGAGCGCTCATTGGCCCAGGCAGGGCAATGCTGAAGCGTATGCTCTGCCGTGTCCTCCGAGCCACTGTCGCAGTGACGGCATAGAGGATCAGGCTCTCGCCTGATCCTCCATAAGTACCGGCCGAAACATCCATGTCCCGTGAGGACCTGGGTCAGCCGGTACGTCACCACCCCGTGGGGGCGCCGCATCCACTCTTCCAAGATGGGGCCAATGGCCTGAGTGGTGCGGCGCCCCCACGGGGCAGCCAGAGACGGCCCAACCTAACCTAACAGAACCTAACCTAACCTGCCCCCCACGAGCTCCGGAGACCCTACTCACTAGCAGAAACACGGTCATTTGGCTGCGGTATTCTATAGGGTGGAGGTCCTTTCCCGGACGGGCAGCTCAATACGAGCGAAGATTCGCTATGCCCTACCTATCTTAACGACGGCGATATAGATATGGATGCTTTTAAGGAGCAACATTTTTGCAGCAGATGCGACGACGACATGTCTCCTGAACGTGTTGTAACGATTGTTATAATAATTCAGGAAAGGCAAACGCTGGCGCGGGCAGAACGTGCGTGGCGCGGCCAGCCTAGCGCTGGGCGCGGCGTGGTGCTGCGGCGCGGCCGCGGGCTCTCTGCGGCCGGCCGGCGTGCGGCTGGTGGCGCTCACCGTGCCGCCGCTGGCCTGGCTCGCCGCCGCCGCGCTGCACCTCGCGCTCTGGACCCGCCGCTCCGCGCCCCCCCTCCTCTACCTAGCCGTCTACTGGCTGCTCTCCGCCGCGTCCGCTGCCGGCATCTTCTATCAAACCCTAACCAAAGCCTCACCAAATAACATCGACCTTTACATACAGGGAATCTCAATAGTTTTATCCTTATTGATATCGGCAGTGGACTGCGTCTGTTTTTATGATGAGGTAAATTATTACTAAACTTTTGTCTATATGTTATAATAATATTAACAAATGCGTTGGATATTAAGTACCTATTCCTATGCCTACTCATATTCCTATAAATAATAAATAACTCAAGTTATGCCACGCTGGGCCATCTTGTCCCAAACTAAGCTGAAGCTTGTACTATGGGTTCTAGACAATCTACACTAATATTATAAAGAGGAAAACTTTGTTTGTTTGGTTGTAATGAATAGGCTCAAAAACTACTGGACCGTTTTTAAAAATTCTTTCACCATTCGAAAGCTACATTATCCACGAGTAACATAGGCACAATTTTATTTTGGAAAAAAAAACTTTACGCGGACGAAGTCGCGGGCGGAAAGCTAGTAACTGATAAATTTACATAGGTTGTACAAAACCCCTCATTGACACAAAACCTATCCTGTAAATTCAAATAATATCAACTGTAATGTTTCCTGCGATACAGACCTCGAGTCTAGTGCAGCGACCGCTGATAACTTTTAAAGGTTCCTGTAGTACCTACTTAATTTACTTTTTATTTTAATTAAGACCGTTTGTTTTTGTACATGGAACGATTGTATTCTATTACTGGAAATAAACATTTCATTTCATTTCAGGTACCTACTTACTTTTTTTGTAAATAAAAATTGAATCTTATACCTATAGCTTTTATAACAAGAAAATCTAAAGAAATTACATACAGAGCTATCTATATGTATAAATATAGCTATTTCGCATTAGTTTAATGTTTATAATGCAGTAAGTACCTATGGGTAGATGAATATTTTCATTTCAGTCGGATTGTATCAAAATATTCACGCATACTTTCATCATTTGCTCTATTCTAATGCGAAACAATACGCTTATGGAAAGTTGTGGAATATATTGGATGGTTAAGTATTATGCGGTAGGCAGAGTGGGTTGGGTATGTGGTAGCTGATACGTGCGCGCGCGCAGCGGTACGCGCGCGCCACACACAATTAGCGCGGACGGCGGCGCGCGACTAGCATGCATCGGTTCACATCGGACACCATGACACCGCCGAGTCAACATACTGTCACTATACTGTCAGGTTGAAAATATTTAAATAAGTTTTCCAGACGTATAACTTTTTGGTACTTATTTCCATCACAAGTACAACTCGTTTTGACTTTTTATGTCAGATGGCTTTCACGGACTGTTGATCTGATCACTTAAGTAATTCGGAATAAAAAAAAGAAATCCTATTTATAAATAAAAAGGAATACCATTTAAACCCACCGAACCGTATGATACCGGTCATTATAAACAACAGTCACGATTTCGAAGCGCAAATGTTGTCAAAACGCTCGAGTGCGGAAAATCTAACATTTAATTAGCGATTACAAACAGGCAAGATTAACTAATAATCTGGGACTCGAATGGTGAGTGACCTAAAAGCCACGCTCATTGTACGAGTAATGTATGTATGTGGGGTACATACATACTCGTCACGGACGTAAAATTACATTTAGCCACAACTTACGCTGAATGTACGTTGAGTACACTCATTAGTAAATGACGCCGAACCATATCCATTAATTAGTCTGTAAATTCATCAGGGTTAGGTACAAAGATTTTGTAATAACTTAAACCTACCTAAGCAAATATTAAATCAAAAAGTAATACATAAAGACGTGCGGTGATGCTTGAAAATGGTTTAATTTTCGCTGTATGTGCACAGCTGAATATTTTGTTTATCTTAAGTCCACATTTATATTGTACTTCCATCCAGTTACTCGTTAGTAGAAAAACAATGATCATGTTACACGTCCATTAATGGGTTTAATACGGGATAACATGTGTCAGCAGTCAGCACTGCCGCTAATCAGCTATACGGCTGACTCAAGTCGCTCGGATGACGCAGCTTCGGCTTATTATCGGCTAAGGATAACGCGCCTGCGCCACGGGAGACAATTGATATTTTCTAAGAAAGGATCGTTTCCAAGAAAGTTCTAGCAATTTAATATTATAATGCTATGGATTTCTCCGAGGGGTTAACTGTGTTGTCTAATAATGGGTTTTATCTACGAAAAGAAATAAATCCTTACATTATACCTAATAACCCATCACATCACGACATTATTTAAACTTATATAGGTAATGTGCCTAGTTCGTAAGTAGGTACTTATTTCACTTCAAATTTTGATTGTCGGTAATCGGTAATCGGTAATGCCTATATTCTATATTAGAATCATCGGTTTCCAAGAACATTAACATATTTAATAACATTTTCATGTTATCCATTATGAAAATATTTAAGACTAGCTGCGCCGGCGGCGTCGCACGCGTTTCAAAAATAACGGACTTCCATAAAATGGTATCTGAATTTTATGTTAGACCTCTAGCAATACATTGGTGAAAACCGCATTTAATTCCATGCAGTAGTTTTCGCGTGATGCGCGATCAAACATTCAGATAAAATTTACCTCCCGTTTTCCCGTTACTGCTGTGTTCCTATTGATTGTATCGTGATGAAAAGTATACTACTTATAACCTGCCCAGGAGTTTGAAGAATAATCGTACCAAGTTTCATTAAAATCCGTCCAGTTGTTTTTTTTTCTATAGCGAACATACAGACAGATAGACAGACAGACAAAAACTTTACTGATTGCATTTTTGGCATCAGTATCGATCCCTAATTACCCCCTGTTAGTAATTTTGAAAATATATTTCATGTACAGAATTGACTTCTCTACAGATTAATTATAAGTAGGTATAGATGTTCATGAAGAATGCATACCTACTCAATCCGTGATAGTCAATGACCTTCGTGAACGTGACGAGACAAATTCGAAATCTCCTTAACTACTGGTTGGTTCCATAGGATTAAAATGGATGCTTCCCGTTTGGAACAAGGAGTAGTTTCGTGTACCAGCAGAGTGGTTAGTCCGACCGACGCCAGAACTAGTCGCCGAACGCTTTCCAAGTCTGGCGCCAGTGATATTCTTGTTTATGTATACCACTGAATGAATGCCACTAGGTACGTCTCGCAAATCGTAAACAGAAACTCGACTCTGCACAAATTACCTACTATACCGCAGACTATAGAATAAACACTTTTGATTATAAATAAAATATTTTAGAGATGCAATAGGTGTTTGCTATGAAATTAAATATCGATGTTCAGAAAAAGAACATGTCCCAGTGAAAGCAACAATATGAAGTCACCAAGTTTGCGAATATCCAGCGCATTTGTTTATTTTTTATCATGAAGATTATCTCTAGCTAAGACTATAACAATCAATAATAGTTATTATTAAATAATGTGTATGTTTAGAGCCCGACAGATGTGCAATGTACACATTATGAATAAGTATTACGAGTATTGATCTCTTTAGTCTGCTATATTGCTTCACGGGCCAGTAAGTATGCCATAGCGCAAGAAAGCTAAAAACTTCACAGAATAATAAGTATACCTAGCACTTGTAATATAACATAGGACACTTAAAAACTTTTGTTTTTATATTCCAGGTAACTAGACGACAACGAGATCACCAAACAACTCCGACGGCTCGGACTCATGATATTTCATACAAACACAATAGCACACACTTCTATTCTAAAATTACGTTTTTCTGGATTAATCATCTACTGTGGAGTGGATATGAGTCACCGCTTGACGAAGACGATTTGGGCGAACTGCCTGAAGACGAAAGATCATTGATTCATTATCAGAAATTTAAAGCAATATACAACATGGACCAAAAGGTAGCCGCCAAAATCTATCAATAGCAAGCAATCATAAACTCGTATAGCCTGTAGTGTAGGTGAATATTTGCAGTACACGAATGTAATTGACGTAACATAACAATATAATGGTTATAACTACCAATTTTCTCTCGTCATTTGTATAAATCTTAATATATTTTCAGGGAAACAAGACTGAAGCAAAATATCCAAGCATATGGCAATGTTATATACGGGCAGTGTGGCCTAATTTTTACATTGCTGGACTCATGAAATTGCTAAGCGATCTGATAAGCGTCGTGCCGCCGCTCGGACTAGCTGTTATTATCCAGTACATAGAAGGTCCTCTTGAAACATATGATGCCAGCTCTGAAGTAACACTACATGAGTTTTTCAATAATGGATACGTAATGCTACTTATCGTCACACTGGCGCTTATATTTCAAGCACTTCTTTCTCAAAACTCCACGCATTTGGTAACGCTGGAAGGCACGCGATTGAAAACTGGTTTGCAGGTACGTAATTACATTTTTATATATGTGTCATCATCGAAATATTTTTTTAATATAAATTATTTTTTTTGTGAATTTACAATTTCATACTTTACCTTTGCTGGGGTTTATACCTATGACTTATCCCTATTTGTACCTACCTTCCACCCAAACATTTTTCAATACAATGGAATATTTGCTTTGTAAATTAGTTTTGCAGTGTGTTGATGTGTTTTAGTTAAGAGAAGAAGTAGGATGGATGGATGTCAAGCAAAGCAATAATTATAGTTTATTTCAGGGCATATTGTATGACAAATGTATGCGATTAGCACCATGGTCTTCTGCAGAGAACAATATGGACGAGGATTCTCCTCTACTACGCTCAGCAGAGGGCTCTGCCACTTCTCCATCGGGAGTCCTCACTAATCTCATGTCGCAAGATACGTACAACATAATGTCATGTGTTTGGATTTGCCACTATTTATGGGCTATACCTTTGAAGGTAAATATTACTCAATCATCGATGTCTGTCTCGATACTAAACAGTGTGCATATGTAATGATGATCTGATTTGTTTATTTTAAGGTAGCAGTCATTTTGTATGTGTTATATACAAAATTAGGAATAAGCGCAATTATTGGCACTGTTTCTAGTGTCCTTTTTATAACGCCTTTACAATTTTACATTGGTAAAAAAATCTCAGATAATTCTAAGGAAATTTCAAAGTGTACCGACCATAGAATATCGAAAATGACAGAAATATTGCAAGGCATGAATGTTATAAAACTATACGTTTGGGAAGACTTGTTTAAAGAGAAAATATTGAATCTCAGAGAAGTAGAGTTGAAACTACTAAACAAAGATTCATTTTACTGGAGTTTTTTGAGTAAGTATGCTTTATGGTTTATAAACATTCTCGTACTTTTTAAAATGCGCAAACACATAAACTTAGAAGTTTAATGACATTATTTTATTTCAGCTTTTACAACACAAGTTTCAACGATATTGGTAACAGTAATAACTTTCATAGCATATTACTTTCTTAACGATAGTAGGGGTTTGACAGCGGTCAATGTGTTCGCCGGACTGGCGCTTTTTAACCAGCTCACTGTGCCCTTACTTATCCTACCCGTGACGGTGCTTATGGTCATACAAGCTATGGTAAGAGCCAACTGTCAAACGACACCAATCAGAATACGTAATATACTTCTCACGATGCGAGACTACCAGTAAATGAAGGGTCATAACTTTTCCAGGTCAGCACGAAGAGAATTAAGGATTTTCTGGAATTGCCCGAGTCGTGTAACATAAAAGAAGATGACATTAAAGACGGTTGTTCGAAACCGACAGACATATTCAACGACGCGTTCGTGGATAACGCTCCTGAAGACAATCCTACGACAGAAGATTTGACGAAAGATGACGCGGAAGATCAATTTTCGGACGACGATAATGTTTCGGCATCTTGTCAAGAATATATATTCCGATTTAGAAATGCAGCATTTTCATGGGGTCTAAAGAATGATATGTTATTAGAAGTAGACGACTTAGACATACCTGCAGGTTGGTGGGATTTTTTAGATATCATAAACATTTAAGATACAAACATCTATCAGATATTGAGTAAATGAAAGAGTTACTGAGGGTATATTTTCAAATTCTAATTGTACTTTTATAGGTAAACTTATAATGGTTGTCGGAGGTAGCGGGTCTGGCAAGAGTTCTCTGCTTT
Source organism: Conogethes punctiferalis (assembly GCA_031163375.1). Lineage (NCBI taxonomy): Eukaryota > Metazoa > Arthropoda > Insecta > Lepidoptera > Crambidae > Conogethes > Conogethes punctiferalis. Next base: position 13,831,824 of record CM062081.1, on the reverse strand, counting down.
CTGCCTTGTTAGGCGAAATGTACTTAGAGAGAGGAGACGTCATTTACAACGGGTAAGTCCACATCATCTTTTCTTACTTAAATACCTCCGGGCTTGATATTGTTAACAATCACTACCATCATCGGCCATCGCCATCTGACTGTTTAGGTAGATACTTACATCACGAGTATTTTACCCTTCTCAGCTATCTGGAGTATCATAAAGCAGGATACTTAATTCATATTGATCAGTAAGTAGGTACTCTACAGCGTAAATACGCTAACTTCACATGTAACGGTTTGGTTTAAAATGTTAAATGATAGGTAGGGATAATGTTAACGGCCGGCTAAAGTATTCGACACGTTTATATTTCCATTGTCAAATACATAACAAACTGATTTTCAAACACACATTTATTATGTGGCTGAGATGTGTTATTATTTGATGAACAATAGCAAGGTAATTTTGTAACTGGATACATACGAGTACATTAGGTACAAAAATCGATTTCTCAAACGGCACTAACAAGCAAAAAATAAACAAAGATACGCGCTGAACTCATTTACAACGATGCTAATTGAAGCAAAACGTCTTCATGTGTAGTTCATGACAGGTGGAGATGGCAATTTTGTAGTGATGGGTGAATCAGGTCGATAATATCGATAAGTTTTCGCCATGCGTGTGAAGAGCAGGGTGTGTGTGGGGACTGTCACTTCCCCGCGATGCACATTAAAAAAGCCAATACTGATATAATATATTAGTACATATATTAAAAAAAGTAAAATGATATTAAGAAGTAGGTCAATAAGTATATTGATATCATTTTACTTTTTTAAAAATAAGAATAAGAATTTATTTATTATCTAGTTACATACAGTAGGTACATAGGCATATACGAGTATTACACAATCGTACAGGCAGACAATACTCAGCTAATGCTGCCGCGGGAGCGCGTCCCTGGCAGCTCTGGTTTTCAGCTTAACCCTGCCCTTAGAGGTGTTAAAAGCGTAGGTATTCACATATTATGTGTTTATGAATTACTATTGTGTGTTTGATCTATATAACTACCTAGTATATTTTGGTATCGACATAAAGTAGTTATGTAATGTTGTGTAAGTGCTGATGAAAACATTCCATGTGCGTTGAAAGTGTTCCATAGAACTTTTATGAAAGATTTTTTCAATGTATGGATTGCAGCGGCAGGTAAATCGCCATCTGTTGACTAGTTGTAGCGATGTGGAGATAGATGTCCCTACATGTCGTTACAAGTGTATTACCTGTAGGTATCCACAGGCCGTGCACGTGGTGGTATGCCGGGCAGCCGCCGTGGCTGGTGGAGGGTTCCGTGCGAGACAACATCGTGATGGGCAGCCCGTGGTGCCAGCGCCGCTACGGGCGCGTGCTGCGCGCCGCCGCCCTCAGGCCCGACCTGCAGCTCTTGCCTGGTAACAACCACCATACTTATTAACACCATACAGGTACCTATACCTTGAGGTAGTTTGTTAATTCGTTAAAATAGTCCCATACAATCTTTTTATTTCTGCCACTGGAGAAATATACACCCTGTTTACAATGTTGTTGATATTTTAAAAATATATACCTATTTTAAAAATATCAACAACCTACATCTTTTTGTACGAGAGCAGCAATATTAATATAAAAAAAATATATCTTTTTCCATACAAACTCTAACTAACAGCTGATTTGTGATTTAGTATGGACAACATTTCTTTTTTTTGAGATTTCAATATTTCCCCTTACAAAAAGATGTTTTAATTAAGCACTGCTTACCTACTAATAAGTATCTAGGAGGTTGTTGATGTTTTTCAAATAAGCCCTGTATTTGCACATCCCAGTCCCCGATCCGAACATCGCATCAGTCCAAATACCAAATATTACCTACAGTAGAACTCCAATTATCCGAACTCCGACTATCCGAATCGCCGATTATCCGAATCACAAAAAATTGTCCAAAAAAGTCTAAGTGCTCTATTACTCTTCCCCCCGCGAAGCCAGTGTTTGCGCGTCAAGTCTTGACTTGACTTGTCTTAACGGTTGAAGACCGCAAAACAGCTTACATTGACGGAGATGTTTAAAAAACAATGATTTTTATTTCTAAACTTGTACATAAGTAACTACATTTTATTTATATTTAAAACATATGAAAATTTCATGTTTCTTTCATTTAATTCAATAAAAAATTGTGCAATATCAAAACGTAGCTTTAAATCTCTCCAATGGCAATTTTTTTAAAAAAATCCGATTATCCGAATATTTGATTATCCGAATGGGTCCCGGTCCCCATTAATTCGGATAATTGGAGTTCTACTGTACTTAAACCTATAAACTATAAACCTCATTACCTAAACCAAAGCAGAATATAAAAATTACAATAAAATCTTAATAGGTATTTCGACTGGTTCAGATAGCAGTCTAAAACACTTTTGCTAACTAGGTACACGCTTACCAATTTTAAAAAGTTATTTTTCTAAATTGACCTGACAAGCAATTTCTCCCGGAAAATTCGAACAACGCAGCTCATTTTACAGTTTTACACGTCTTCTCTCCATACGAAATTATATGTTTACTTACCTACTATGTACCTGTTTGAAATACAATAACGGTCATTATTCAAATACCATGGGCATGACTTCTAGATTTCTATTTTACGAGTAGTAGAAGTACGTTCCTATTTATAGGTCGCCATTCTATAATTTGATAACACACAACGCATGGTTTCATATCGGCGCCATAACGTTTTAACAGGTCTTGATTATTATGTAGTTGGCTACCAATCAACATAGCGCGAACTTAGTAGGTAGGTAGTGCTATAACTACGGCTAATTGCTAGACCAGCGAGTCTAATAAATACCCAAGAAGCCGTCTCGCTTCATAGTATTCCCGCTTTTAATCCCATATATAGATCGAATAAATAGGTCAACACACCATTTGAATTAATACGGTTACTTTACTGTAGTTGGTTCCGCTCATACCATAATGATGTTGGCCATTAATATTTAACACCGTAAATAATGCTCCTTCAACATCATATTTTGTTAGAACAGCCTTGTGTAACTCCCTGCAAATGCTACCTAGTTGTTTTCTGCCGGCTGTTTGATTTGTAATTCATAAAAATCATTGTACACATAAATATATATGTTACGGGTAATGCTAGAAGGTGGTGTAAACCTAGGTTTACCAGGGGTGGACTTAATATTATCCAAGTTTACCAATTAGTTATTTGACCACTAGGTTAAACCTAGCATGAACGATTGGTTATACTGCCATTCTAATAATAAAACCTACGAATTCTTCTTTTAGGACTAAGTTTTAAAAACCATTTAGAACCTTAGGATCATAGTTCAAACCTAGTGGTTTGAACTGTGAACTACTATGGATCCCAACTAAGACTAGATGACTATATATGACTACTATATGTATTTGATTTGTTCGTCAATCAGAAGGCGACGCGACGCACCTGGGCAGCCACGGGGCGCCGCTGTCGGGCGGGCAGCGCGTGCGCGTGTGTGTGGCGCGTGCGCTGTACTCGGGCGCGCGGCTGCTGGCGCTGGACGAGCCGCTGGGCGCGCTGGACGCGCCGCTGGCGAGGCACGTGGTCGCGCGTGCGCTGGTGCCCGCCGCGCGCGCCGGCCGCACCGTGCTCGTCGCCACCAACAGGCTGGAGCTGCTGCACTACGCCGACTTGGTCAGTATACTGTTATATGTATGAAGTGTCTTTGGTGCGAAGCACGGGGTCAAGCGCTGACTTGGTTAGTAGGTATACTGTTATGTTTTAAGAGAGGTAGGGCATAGCGAATCTTCGCTCGAATTGAGCCGCCCGTCCGGGGAAGGACCTCCACCCTATAGAATACCGCAGTCAAATGACCTCTGGGTCGTGTTTCTGCCGGTGAGTAGGGTTTCCGGAGCTCGTGGGGGGTTAGGGTTGGGCCGGCATGGCGGTGGCAACTGACAAGTAACTGACCACTTGCCCGTTGTCACAACGACTTGGGCTTCTCTTTCGTTTTCCATCAGGCGTAGGGAAGCCATTATGTCGAGCCACTATAAAAAAAAAATGTATAACTCTTGCTCTGGTCGGTGTGCTAATGTTTATATCGAGTTGTTAAACGTGCCCAATAAGATCTATCTAGTAGTGTGCATGGGCACCTATCGAGTTCAAGCCGTAAGGCATAGGCTATCCTAAATTGAGCTATAACCACATTTTCTTTTTTAAGATATTAACGATATGACTACATTGTCAATGGCTGCTCATGGGTTGCTCATAATAAGCAGAAACTTTAGCTATAATTGCTACTTAGGCGCTTGAGCTTTTTAGGAGCTGTCCGTCAGCTGTCTCCCTCCCCATTATTAACAGCCTAGTGCATAGAGCGTGGCATTGGCGTGTGAAGATTCTAGGTTCGTTTTCCGATTGGCCTATTTAGGAAATGGACATTTTAAAATATTGTCTCGTGTCTGGGTATTCTGTAAGATGCTGATCTGATACACATAGTACAAGGAAATAGAACCTGTAACTTACTTATCTAGATAGCTTAAAGCAGGGGGTTGTTATTTGTAATTGTACAGGTGATCGCAATGGAGGAAGGTCGCGTGTGCGGCGTGGGGCGCGCGGGCGCCGGGCTGTGTCCCAACGGCGCCAGTAGCGCGTGCGGCGTGGCGCGCTGGGCGCGGCTGGCGGCGGAGGCGCGCGCGGCGGCGGCGCGCGGCGGCGCGGGCCCGCCCGGCGGCGCGGCCTGGGAGCGCACGTGCCTCGTACGGCAGCTCTCGCGCGCCAGGTTCCAGAGGAGCAACTCCGATGATACTACGGTGTGTAATCAGCAGCTGGGATATGGCCACCAGTCTTTTGGCCAGCCAGTTGTTTGCCACTTTTGGCAAACACCTAATATGTTTTCAAGGAGGATTTACTGCTAGCCATAAAATGAGCATTAATAATATGATCCCTTCCTTCAATCTCGCTTGCAGGTGGGTATAAGCGAAGCGACGGGCGCGCACCTCCTGGCGGAGGTGTCGACGCGCGCGGGCGGCAGCTGGCGGAGGACCTCGCGGCGGAGGCCTCCGCTTGAGCGGCAGCTGTCCTCACCACCGCCCTCGGTACATAACTACAAGTAAGTAATAATATTTCCAATAATTAAGCCAATCCTATATCATCATCATCAGCCTATTGCAGTTCTCTGCTGGATACAGGCCGCTCCAGCTTTTCGCCACATAAGGCAAACATCTGAAGGATATACCCATTATCGCCATGCTGGGCAGGCGGGTTGGCATTCATATATATTTAGGAAATATTTTTCAGTGTCGCTCTCGTGGATGTATTTAAAAAACCTAATATACTCGGTCATTTGGTTCATCCTATTTATTTCGCCACCCGGCGAAAGTAGCTAGCAGGCCAGTGTATGTTAAGAACCGCGAAGGTTATATTTTTACAAATAACTGAGCCGACCCCGGGATCTAGATCAGACCAGAAATCGTTACAGAGTTTTGCTTGTCTAAACATTACTCCAGAGTTGGTCGTTGGCAGTGATACACTTTCGTGCATGTAAGTAGTATCTGAAGCCATTGATGTTGCGCCTGACCTCTGTCCAAACGCATCGCAACTTTCAGATTATGTGACCGCTTAGAAACTCGATTATACCTCATGTAGATGTGCCGCAAGCACCCAAATGATGACCACTGTGTGTTCTTTGGTCATCATTTGGACGGCTGAAGAATTTTCTACCTACGTCTACGTCCTAAGTATAAATGATTATGTACTTCTACTTACAACTAGGTATGTTTTTATGTGTGTCAAGATGGCGGCGCGAGGTGCGGCGCGCGGTGAGTGCCAATGAGTCCAACACTGCTCTGCAGAGGGAAGCAAGCCTTCTCCGGAGGTTGTTACGCCCTCGGCCACATCGAACGATATCCAGGTACTTTTGACTTCTATTATAACTCCATAATTGTAGATTAGCACATAACAGTGTTCGGTGCCAGCACACAAATAAACCTTTAGGGGCAGCGCAGACGACAGACTATCCGTGACGCACTTTTTTGATGCAGTAACGCACACGACGCGCAAAAAATCTATTGCGGATATTTCACAGACTCAACGCACACGACGCACATCTTCGAATATTCTGTCGGCAGACCTAGACGCTCTTTTTAAATGTCTTAGACGCAGACTCTATCGCATAAAAAGTCTGTGGTCTGCGCAGCCCCTTATTTTTTTATCCTAACAAAGAAGCAGTGGTAAGGAAACTTATTTTAGAGACGTGTTGCGATAACCCGCGGTCATGTATTAGTCATGTATTAATAGCATGCACTTAAAAATAATTGATTCTACAATTTTTGAATAAAGAAGTTTTGTTTTTTATAGGTGGACCCCAAAAACATTACGCCGCTTAATAAGCACAGAATCTGATACCACTACAATCGACAGTATCACCAATGGTAAGTACAGACAGTACAGTTTTTGTACTTAATTCTTAAACCTATATTCTTATTATGCCTATGTGCTGTACCTACCCACATTTTATATACCTATTTATCCAGTTGCACCCGACGAGTCAGCAATGGAGACTGCATACACATCATTGACATCGAATGGAACAGAAACCAGCACTGTGATAGTCCAAGAGGATGCTGCTATCAAGACTGAACCCGACGCATCTGTGGCCGAGGTAAGTACGGCTGAATATTGAACACTGAATGAGAGCCCTCGTCTACAACGAAAAGTAGTTGCCCAACGAACCTGCAATGACTTTTTATGTCTAATTTGATGAGATGCTTTATGAACTTAGACTGGGGCGGTACCGTCTCCTGGGGCACGCTGGAGCTTATCAGGAGGGGTAGTTGCCAGACGTAGGGTACCGTACCGTTTTTAAGATTTTGCTTGGGTAACAACTAGTGAAGTCCTCTCCAGAAAAGGTTGGGGACCTATGGTCTACATTATTTCGCAGTTATCAAAACCATCCTACAAAGGAGGGCCAGGAGGGTGGTTATATTGGCTCACTACAGACGGTGAACGATGCAATATGATGTCCAATATGTGAATGTGGTCCCATGAATCAAGGTTCCTGTGTGATTCATCCAGGTCCCCATTTACACAGTGCTGATGACAAGGCAGCCTCAGCCATCATCATTGGCGTTTAGAAAAATAAAATAGGCTTGTCTTTTCGTAAAGGTGGAGAGAGGAGAGAGACATTTAAATTACGCGTGACGTCAGATTTTGGGAGCTTTTTCGCAAATGAGTGACGTCAAGGACTCCTACATTTTGATGCCTTGTATCTTTGTTATTCTTTGTTTATATGAAAAAAGGAAAAATACGTGTCCAATATATTTTTATAATCTTAAATACGGACTAAATATAATGTAATTATTTTGACCCTCGTAGGGATGATAGCTTTTTAGCTCACATACAGTCAGGTAGTAACATGGCGAGGCTGCCTTGACCATAATCATAGTTATTTAAAAATAACTTTAAATAAATTGGCCCTTTTTGGTATCAGGGCGGCGCAGGGTGCGAGTATGCACGCGCGTGCGGCTGGTGGGCGTGGGGCTACTGGGGCGCCGCGGCCGCCGCGCAGGCGCTGGCGCTGCTCGCCGACTACTGGCTCACGCGCGCCACCGCCGCCAATGCGAGGGCGCCTCTCTCCGACGAGGAGGTAAGGGGAGGCATAAGCTTTAGGTATCAAAAAGGTATCTCTGAGGACTGGCTCGGTGGCTCAATTGGTAGTGACCTCTACCTTCTGAGCCAAGGGTCGTGGGTTCGATCCCCACACATTAGAAACATTTGTGTGCATGAACATGTCTGTTTGTATTGGTCTGGGTGTTTTCTATGTATAATATGTATTTATTTACAAAAAAATGTATCTAAGTAAGTTTATCAGTTGTCTAGTAGGTACCCATAGTACAAGCTTCGGCTTAGTTTGGGGCTAGATGGCGCTGTGTGGCCCAGTGTGGCATGTCTTGGGTTATTTATTTTATTTATCTCGATATAAGGGAGGGATGTAAGGGAGCGACCTATCACCTTTTCGCTCCAAGCCAATCAATCAAAATCACACCGATATGCACCGGCGAGCGACGAAATGACTAATGGGCTATTTCTCGCTCAAAAAATGTTAACAAAATATACATTTCGTGTAAACAAAAGAAATACCTAAGCATCATGTAAGCGACCTGGATCTCGGCGAGAGGCTATAGGTAGGTACGACACGCTCAACGATCCTCGCTTGCTAAATTACACAGAGTAATGCGGTAATTTCTAATTGCACGTTCGTAGTCACCCGACACATCCGCACCACTCGCTTAAAAAACTCGTAGCGTGTCTTTTTTTTGTGTCACACTCGTATTTTACATGATTGCATCTATTATACTCGTATCTAGTATTTAGGTAATGCTACTGCGTACATGCAAGCGTGAAATGTGAATAAATATTTTTTCTATTGTATTATTCACAGTAGTTAACATTATGTTTGTAGATGTGGGTGTGCGTGCGCACGTACGCGTGGGGCTGCCTGCTGGTGGCGGCGGCGGGCGGCGCGGCGCAGGCGCTGGGCGGCGCGGGCGGCGCGCGCGCACGCCGGGCGCTGCACGAGCGGCTGCTGCACGCCGCGCTGCACGCGCCGCTGCACCACCACCGCGCCGCGCCCGCGCACGCCGCGCTGCACCGGTTCGCGGCCGACGTGCCGGTCATCGACAAGGTACCTGCGGCTGCGCTGCTGGTCGCGCCGGGCGCTGCACGAGCGGCTGCTGCACGCCGCGCTGCACGCGCCGCTGCACCACCACCGCGCCGCGCCCGCGCACGCCGCGCTGCACCGGTTCGCGGCCGACGTGCCGGTCATCGACAAGGTACCTGCGGCTGCGCTGCTGGTCGCGCCGGGCGCTGCACGAGCGGCTGCTGCACGCCGCGCTGCACGCGCCGCTGCACCACCACCGCGCCGCGCCCGCGCACGCCGCGCTGCACCGGTTCGCGGCCGACGTGCCGGTCATCGACAAGGTACCTGCGGCTGCGCTGCTGGTCGCGCCGGGCGCTGCACGAGCGGCTGCTGCACGCCGCGCTGCACGCGCCGCTGCACCACCACCGCGCCGCGCCCGCGCACGCCGCGCTGCACCGGTTCGCGGCCGACGTGCCGGTCATCGACAAGGTACCTGCGGCTGCGCTGCTGGTCGCGCCGGGCGCTGCACGAGCGGCTGCTGCACGCCGCGCTGCACGCGCCGCTGCACCACCACCGCGCCGCGCCCGCGCACGCCGCGCTGCACCGGTTCGCGGCCGACGTGCCGGTCATCGACAAGGTACCTGCGGCTGCGCTGCTGGTCGCGCCGGGCGCTGCACGAGCGGCTGCTGCACGCCGCGCTGCACGCGCCGCTGCACCACCACCGCGCCGCGCCCGCGCACGCCGCGCTGCACCGGTTCGCGGCCGACGTGCCGGTCATCGACAAGGTACCTGCGGCTGCGCTGCTGGTCGCGCCGGGCGCTGCACGAGCGGCTGCTGCACGCCGCGCTGCACGCGCCGCTGCACCACCACCGCGCCGCGCCCGCGCACGCCGCGCTGCACCGGTTCGCGGCCGACGTGCCGGTCATCGACAAGGTACCTGCGGCTGCGCTGCTGGTCGCGCCGGGCGCTGCACGAGCGGCTGCTGCACGCCGCGCTGCACGCGCCGCTGCACCACCACCGCGCCGCGCCCGCGCACGCCGCGCTGCACCGGTTCGCGGCCGACGTGCCGGTCATCGACAAGGTACCTGCGGCTGCGCTGCTGGTCGCGCCGGGCGCTGCACGAGCGGCTGCTGCACGCCGCGCTGCACGCGCCGCTGCACCACCACCGCGCCGCGCCCGCGCACGCCGCGCTGCACCGGTTCGCGGCCGACGTGCCGGTCATCGACAAGGTACCTGCGGCTGCGCTGCTGGTCGCGCCGGGCGCTGCACGAGCGGCTGCTGCACGCCGCGCTGCACGCGCCGCTGCACCACCACCGCGCCGCGCCCGCGCACGCCGCGCTGCACCGGTTCGCGGCCGACGTGCCGGTCATCGACAAGGTACCTGCGGCTGCGCTGCTGGTCGCGCCGGGCGCTGCACGAGCGGCTGCTGCACGCCGCGCTGCACGCGCCGCTGCACCACCACCGCGCCGCGCCCGCGCACGCCGCGCTGCACCGGTTCGCGGCCGACGTGCCGGTCATCGACAAGGTACCTGCGGCTGCGCTGCTGGTCGCGCCGGGCGCTGCACGAGCGGCTGCTGCACGCCGCGCTGCACGCGCCGCTGCACCACCACCGCGCCGCGCCCGCGCACGCCGCGCTGCACCGGTTCGCGGCCGACGTGCCGGTCATCGACAAGGTACCTGCGGCTGCGCTGCTGGTCGCGCCGGGCGCTGCACGAGCGGCTGCTGCACGCCGCGCTGCACGCGCCGCTGCACCACCACCGCGCCGCGCCCGCGCACGCCGCGCTGCACCGGTTCGCGGCCGACGTGCCGGTCATCGACAAGGTACCTGCGGCTGCGCTGCTGGTCGCGCCGGGCGCTGCACGAGCGGCTGCTGCACGCCGCGCTGCACGCGCCGCTGCACCACCACCGCGCCGCGCCCGCGCACGCCGCGCTGCACCGGTTCGCGGCCGACGTGCCGGTCATCGACAAGGTACCTGCGGCTGCGCTGCTGGTCGCGCCGGGCGCTGCACGAGCGGCTGCTGCACGCCGCGCTGCACGCGCCGCTGCACCACCACCGCGCCGCGCCCGCGCACGCCGCGCTGCACCGGTTCGCGGCCGACGTGCCGGTCATCGACAAGGTACCTGCGGCTGCGCTGCTGGTCGCGCCGGGCGCTGCACGAGCGGCTGCTGCACGCCGCGCTGCACGCGCCGCTGCACCACCACCGCGCCGCGCCCGCGCACGCCGCGCTGCACCGGTTCGCGGCCGACGTGCCGGTCATCGACAAGGTACCTGCGGCTGCGCTGCTGGTCGCGCCGGGCGCTGCACGAGCGGCTGCTGCACGCCGCGCTGCACCACCATCGGCGTGTACTCATGTACAGACTATAATATAACTGGCCATAGTTTAAGGGCGAATCAATAAATTATTGTATAAAATAGAAAAATTGTTAATTATGTTGAAACTACTAAATTCAAATTGATACATATTTTTATTGTTTTAAATTCCAGAAATTACCAATAGCGGTATGTCGCTGGGCGCAGCTGGCGTTACTGTGCGGCGCGGCGCTCCTAGTCAACGCGGTAGCGGCGCCCTGGACTCTGCTCGCTACGCTGCCCGCGCTGCTCCTCTACTTCCTGCTGCAGGCAGTCTACCTCGCCAACGCCAGGTGAGGACACCGACAGCCGTGTGCCGTTTATACCTTAATAATTACTATCACGATTTTTAAATAACGACACCTAATTGTTGTGTTCGAGGAGTCCTATATACTCTCCTATATTTATGTAATATACATAAATATAGGATATACATAAATACATATTGGTATATTTACATAACTATGTATTATGTGTATGTGTTGCAGGGAACTTCAGCGCATGGAGGCGGTAAGCGCGTCTCGCGTGGTGTCGCTGGCGGCGGAGAGCAGCGCGGGCGGCGGCACGGTGAGGGCGGGCCGGCTGCAGGCGCACATGCGCGCCGCGCTGCTGTGCCGCCTCGACTCCAACAGCGCCGCGCTGCTGCTGCTCAACGCCGCCAACCGCTGGCTCGGCCTCGCGCTGGTAACTGTCTCACTGGTACACCTGAGCAGCGCGGGCGGCGGCACGGTGAGGGCGGGCCGGCTGCAGGCGCACATGCGCGCCGCGCTGCTGCGCCGCCTCGACTCCAACAGCGCCGCGCTGCTGCTGCTCAACGCCGCCAACCGCTGGCTCGGCCTCGCGCTGGTAACTATCTCACTGGTACACCTGAGCAGCGCGGGCGGCGGCACGGTGAGGGCGGGCCGGCTGCAGGCGCACATGCGCGCCGCGCTGCTGCGCCGCCTCGACTCCAACAGCGCCGCGCTGCTGCTGCTCAACGCCGCCAACCGCTGGCTCGGCCTCGCGCTGGTAACTGTCTCACTGGTACACCTGAGCAGCGCGGGCGGCGGCACGGTGAGGGCGGGCCGGCTGCAGGCGCACATGCGCGCCGCGCTGCTGCGCCGCCTCGACTCCAACAGCGCCGCGCTGCTGCTGCTCAACGCCGCCAACCGCTGGCTCGGCCTCGCGCTGGTAACTGTCTCACTGGTACACCTGAGCAGCGCGGGCGGCGGCACGGTGAGGGCGGGCCGGCTGCAGGCGCACATGCGCGCCGCGCTGCTGCGCCGCCTCGACTCCAACAGCGCCGCGCTGCTGCTGCTCAACGCCGCCAACCGCTGGCTCGGCCTCGCGCTGGTAACTGTCTCACTGGTACACCTGAGCAGCGCGGGCGGCGGCACGGTGAGGGCGGGCCGGCTGCAGGCGCACATGCGCGCCGCGCTGCTGCGCCGCCTCGACTCCAACAGCGCCGCGCTGCTGCTGCTCAACGCCGCCAACCGCTGGCTCGGCCTCGCGCTGGTAACTGTCTCACTGGTACACCTGAGCAGCGCGGGCGGCGGCACGGTGAGGGCGGGCCGGCTGCAGGCGCACATGCGCGCCGCGCTGCTGCGCCGCCTCGACTCCAACAGCGCCGCGCTGCTGCTGCTCAACGCCGCCAACCGCTGGCTCGGCCTCGCGCTGGTAACTGTCTCACTGGTACACCTGAGCAGCGCGGGCGGCGGCACGGTGAGGGCGGGCCGGCTGCAGGCGCACATGCGCGCCGCGCTGCTGCGCCGCCTCGACTCCAACAGCGCCGCGCTGCTGCTGCTCAACGCCGCCAACCGCTGGCTCGGCCTCGCGCTGGTAACTGTCTCACTGGTACACCTGAGCAGCGCGGGCGGCGGCACGGTGAGGGCGGGCCGGCTGCAGGCGCACATGCGCGCCGCGCTGCTGCGCCGCCTCGACTCCAACAGCGCCGCGCTGCTGCTGCTCAACGCCGCCAACCGCTGGCTCGGCCTCGCGCTGGTAACTGTCTCACTGGTACACCTGAGCAGCGCGGGCGGCGGCACGGTGAGGGCGGGCCGGCTGCAGGCGCACATGCGCGCCGCGCTGCTGCGCCGCCTCGACTCCAACAGCGCCGCGCTGCTGCTGCTCAACGCCGCCAACCGCTGGCTCGGCCTCGCGCTGGTAACTGTCTCACTGGTACAACTGAGCAGCGCGGGCGGCGGCACGGTGAGGGCGGGCCGGCACATAGAGTTTTCTCTCTCATTCATTTCTCTCAAAATTCAAGCCGAGTAAAAACCCACATATGAGAGCGTTTCCATACACCGCCATCGCTTATCAATAGACCCTGTGCGGTGCGGTGACCGCGCCCGCGCGCATTTTTAGGGAAATAAATACGTGTAGAAACTGCTTGTAACTTAGTGATAATTAATTTGTGGTAAAGAAGATTAAACCTCATAGAACCGAAATTTCTAGACACAATAGTTCAACAATAGAAAGTGGAACATTCGATCTTACGACCTTAAATTAAGTACATAATTTAAGCGTAGGTAAAAACAAAAATAATTTATTTTTTTAAATTGAAACATAAGCACGTTCTAATTGCTTACAGGACTTGGTGGGCGCCGCAACAGTATGCGTGTCTATGGGCGTGGCGCTGCACGGCGGCGGCGGCAGCGCGCTGGCGGGGCTGGCAGGCGCGTACTCGCTGCTGCTGCCCGCGTACTTGGCGCACCTGGCCAAGTGCCGCGCCGACCTGGACATGCAGCTCGCCGCCGTCGAGCGCGTCAAGGCAGACACTGACATACCGCAGGAGGACTACCGGGAGGATTGTGAGTAGCTTTTTTTTCTTTAGTGGCTCGTCAATGGCTTCCCTACCGAAAGCGAAAGAGAAGCGGGTGGCTTCTCTTGGTAAGTCGGAATGAGATGGGGTGGTCCTATTCTAAATCCGAAATCACACGGACATTGGGATTGAGTACTGTTTATAGTTTTTTTTTAATAGTAGCTCGACATAATGGTTTCCCTTCGCCTTATGGAAAGCGAAAGAGAAGCCCTAGTCGCTGTGACAACGGGCAAGGAACTGGTCAGGTACCAGACAGTTGACACCGCCATGCTGGCCCAACCCAAACGAGCTCCGGAAACCCTATTCCTTAGTCACCACGCATATATACATAACATCACGCCTTTCTCCCAGGGGGGTAGGCAGGCTGACCCCAACCACGAGATATGATCTTATCTTAGTAAATTTTATTTGTACCTAGGTGAACGCTGCTGTCCGTTCATGATATTCCCTTAGTCGTATTCTAACGACACCCATGAGATGAGATGCAGTGGTTCTATTCTAAATCCGGAAACCTCATGACTTACTTGTTTTCTAAGTCTTAAATTATAATGTTTTTTTTCTAGGTCCAATACCGCCAGGATGGCAGCGAAACGGGAAGATTGAATTTGAGAACGTGACGATACAGCATGACCCAGAATCTCAACCGATCCTAAACAACATTGACATCACTTTTGCGGCTGGCGAAAAAGTAAATTAAGTTAATTTTTTATTACTTCAACATTTGTCGAGGGTTCTAATTTACTTACTTACCTCGAGTTTTGATTTTCTGAGAGACGCCCGCAATCTCAGTCATCATCTAGCTAACAGTACAAGGGAATACCATAGGTTGAGGTCAGGTGCTTCGTGTACACATCATAGCTATACACCAACTGACCCCCTGATAGATTGCGATTTTTTTCAAACAATTTTCAAGTCAATGGCTACCTAATAGAGTTCATTATCCATCTATCTATAGGCAAGTATATGTGCAAGCATGTGTGCCACAAATAACAATAACAAAAAGTTTATTTGCAAAACAAAAAACATTGACAAAGTATATTGTTTATTGTTGTTGTGTGTGCACACTTAAAAAACGAAGTAAGTGTCGGTATATTATGTTCCACTGTCATCATCATCAGCCTATTGCAATCCACTGCTGGACTTAGGTCTCTCCAGTTGTTCGCCACTTTGGGCAAACATCTGGTTGGCGATCGCAGGGCGTAGCTTCGCGTTCCGGTGACGCTACTGCCCGTCATCGGTCTGTGATAGCTACGCCTTCGATTATGATGGTGAAACCGCCATGAGTCGGTTGCCAGCGCCTCGTTTGTTATTCGGCAGGATGCACCACGGACAGGTGAGGATGGCTTGGAGCGAAAAGATGACAGGTCGCTCCCTTACACACACATATATACTTTTAAGATCATGCTTGTTATAATTTGTTAGGTCGCTGTATGTGGCCGCAGTGGCAGCGGCAAGTCCACTCTGGTGCTAACGTGCGCGGGCGCCACTACCATCCGCAGCGGGCGCCTGCTTATCGACGGCGCCGACGCCACCAAGTGAGTCTTATTTATTCTACAAAATTATATGCGTTTGATCCTTAAGTTAACTACGTTAGGTCTATTTTCGTACAACGCTGATAATTTAAATAGGTACCTATTTTGCTTTTAATATCTATGTAGAATCATTGACGAATCATTTTAAGTTATAAGCCCCCTTCCCTGAACGTTCCCAGGAATTTTTTTATAGTAGCTCGACATATTGGCTTCCCTACGCCTGATGGAAAGCGAAAGAGAAGCCCAAGTCGCTGTGACAACGGGCAAGAAACTGAGCCCCTACCACCAAAATCGAAAACGATCGTTCGTTGAACGGATCGCGTATTTTTGCATCGTAAATCCCTCCCATTTGTCTCTCCTGTGTTCGAATATATGAATTAAATAAATGAAAACCGACTTTGACGAATTTTGTGGGACATGGGACATGCACAGTAGGGACAAATGGAAGGGATTTATGGTGCAAAAATAACGCGTTCCATCCGTCGAACGATCGTTTTCGATTATAAAAATAGGGCTCTATAGTTCGTGCTCGCATTAAAAAGCCTTATTATCAAGACTTAACTTTCCTCCTCATCTGCCAGAGTGCCTTTGCGCGCTCTCCGGCACCGCGTGGTGGTACTGCCGCAGGAGGCGGTGCTGTTCTCCGGCACGCTACGGGAGAACCTCGACCCTCTCGCCGTGCACACGGACGAGGAGATCTGGTTCAGCCTGAAAGCCGTCGGCTTACATGATTTCGTGCACGCCCAGCCCGCCGGATTAGGTAAGTGTGGGTTGTAATTGCGTCATTTAAAGTGTTGGCTTGCAAATGTTTCTTTGTAGATATTTTGGAAATGTGATCACTATTATTTCGTATTACATTTCGTCCATGCGACAGTTAAGCTGCCTATCTACCTCGTTAGAGCGAGGTGGCGGAGAGCGGAGAGTTTATCGAGAGAATCTACCAATACAAACAGACATGTTTATGATCACAAACGTACCTATTGTGCAATCAGAGGCAGCGTTTACTACCACTGAATTATTCTGGTAGTTAAGATCCAGTGTGACTGGTTGAGAATGAACGTTATTAAATAAAAAAAAGGATTTACGGTCGTATTCACAAACGTTACAATGTGTCGCGCGAAGGCAAAGGCATCCAAAAACCTATAGGATTTTTGAGCACTGTGCGTCATGTGTGTACTGTGTACGTCGATCTACAGCTACAGTTTAACATTCGTAGTAGGTAATTAATACCTTCCTAATCGTACAAAATTAAAAATAGTACCTTAATAGCTTTTGAGGAATCATATACCTATTTCTTTTTAATTTACTATTTTTTAATTTGTACGATTTGGAAGATATTAATTACTACGCATGTTAAACTGTAGCTGTAGATCGAATTCAAGGCAGGGTCCTGCTGCGTATACACTCGTGGTATACACACATCTGTGCGTCCGCGCGTCGCATAGGTCACGTTTGTGATCAATAGGCTATTATGGCTAAAAATTGTAATTAGTCCGTCTTTTAGCTTATTCAAAAATAAGCTAAGCCCAAGACACGTATTATTTTATTTGTAAATTACGCGTGACGTCACTCGGAGAGGCATTTTTACGGAAGCGAGTGACGTCAAAGACTTTCACTCCTAAGTTTTGATGCCTTGTATCTTTGCTATTGTTTATTTGAATAAAAAAAGGAAAAATACGTGTCTTTTATTTTTGAATAAGCTAATTAAAATGTTTAGCCATGATAGCCTATTAGGTATTGTACGTATCGCAGAGTGCAGCGTGGGGCGCGGCGGCGGCGCGTGGGCGGGCGGGCGCGCGGCGCGGGCGTGCGCGGCGCGGGCGGCGCTGCACGCGCGCCACGCCGCCGCGCTGGTGCTGGACGAGCCCGGCGCCGCGCTGGACGCGCCCGCCGAGCGCGCGCTGCTAAACGCGCTGGCGCACGCCGCGCCGCACACCACCCTAGTCACCGTCGCGGTAACTGCTATTACTCACTCGTCATCAACATCATCATCGGCCCGTATCAGCCTGCACGCGCGCCACGCCGCCGCGCTGGTGCTGGACGAGCCCGGCGCCGCGCTGGACGCGCCCGCCGAGCGCGCGCTGCTAAACGCGCTGGCGCACGCCGCGCCGCACACCACCCTAGTCACCGTCGCGGTAACTGCTATTACTCACTCGTCATCAACATCATCATCGGCCCGTATCAGCCTGCACGCGCGCCACGCCGCCGCGCTGGTGCTGGACGAGCCCGGCGCCGCGCTGGACGCGCCCGCCGAGCGCGCGCTGCTAAACGCGCTGGCGCACGCCGCGCCGCACACCACCCTAGTCACCGTCGCGGTAACTGCTATTACTCACTCGTCATCAACATCATCATCGGCCCGTATCAGCCTGCACGCGCGCCACGCCGCCGCGCTGGTGCTGGACGAGCCCGGCGCCGCGCTGGACGCGCCCGCCGAGCGCGCGCTGCTAAACGCGCTGGCGCACGCCGCGCCGCACACCACCCTAGTCACCGTCGCGGTAACTGCTATTACTCACTCGTCATCAACATCATCATCGGCCCGTATCAGCCTGCACGCGCGCCACGCCGCCGCGCTGGTGCTGGACGAGCCCGGCGCCGCGCTGGACGCGCCCGCCGAGCGCGCGCTGCTAAACGCGCTGGCGCACGCCGCGCCGCACACCACCCTAGTCACCGTCGCGGTAACTGCTATTACTCACTCGTCATCAACATCATCATCAGCCCGTATCAGCCTGCACGCGCGCCACGCCGCCGCGCTGGTGCTGGACGAGCCCGGCGCCGCGCTGGACGCGCCCGCCGAGCGCGCGCTGCTAAACGCGCTGGCGCACGCCGCGCCGCACACCACCCTAGTCACCGTCGCGGTAACTGCTATTACTCACTCGTCATCAACATCATCATCAGCCCGTATCAGCCTGCACGCGCGCCACGCCGCCGCGCTGGTGCTGGACGAGCCCGGCGCCGCGCTGGACGCGCCCGCCGAGCGCGCGCTGCTAAACGCGCTGGCGGACGCCGCGCCGCACACCACCCTAGTCACCGTCGCGGTAACTGCTATTACTCACTCGTCATCAACATCATCATCAGCCCGTATCAGCCTGCACGCGCGCCACGCCGCCGCGCTGGTGCTGGACGAGCCCGGCGCCGCGCTGGACGCGCCCGCCGAGCGCGCGCTGCTAAACGCGCTGGCGCACGCCGCGCCGCACACCACCCTAGTCACCGTCGCGGTAACTGCTATTACTCACTCGTCATCAACATCATCATCAGCCCGTATCAGCCTGCACGCGCGCCACGCCGCCGCGCTGGTGCTGGACGAGCCCGGCGCCGCGCTGGACGCGCCCGCCGAGCGCGCGCTGCTAAACGCGCTGGCGCACGCCGCGCCGCACACCACCCTAGTCACCGTCGCGGTAACTGCTATTACTCACTCGTCATCAACATCATCATCAGCCCGTATCAGCCTGCACGCGCGCCACGCCGCCGCGCTGGTGCTGGACGAGCCCGGCGCCGCGCTGGACGCGCCCGCCGAGCGCGCGCTGCTGCGGGCGCTGGCGCACGCCGCGCCGCACACCACCCTAGTCACCGTCGCGGTAACTGCTATTACTCACTCGTCATCAACATCATCATCAGCCCGTATCAGCCTGCACGCGCGCCACGCCGCCGCGCTGGTGCTGGACGAGCCCGGCGCCGCGCTGGACGCGCCCGCCGAGCGCGCGCTGCTAAACGCGCTGGCGCACGCCGCGCCGCACACCACCCTAGTCACCGTCGCGGTAACTGCTATTACTCACTCGTCATCAACATCATCATCAGCCCGTATCAGTCCACTGCTGGACGTAGGCCTCTCCTAATGTTCGCCACTTAGATCGATTCCTCTTACTCAACTTTTTTTATTATATGTTGGCTTATTGCACCTAATGAGTTCTTACAAACTCATGAGGTAACTACAAAACATCATCGAGTACAGTTAAATTCACAGAGGAATTTATTATGCGTTTCATATTATGCAAGAACTCATTATCTTCTAGTTTAAAGTCGATATTATCTATTTTGTCACCACCATCATCAGTCTATTGCAGTCCGCTCTCCAGTTGTTCGCCACTTTGGGCAATCTGGACATCTGGCGTCATCTGGAGGTTTTACACAATCGCCACACTGGGCAAGCGAGTTGGCGATCGCAGAGCGCAGCTCCTCGCTCCAATAACGCTGCAGCCCATCACCGACATGTGGTATTCAGCTACGTCTCAATTGTGACGGTTAAGTATACCGCCTCCGGTCGGTTGCCAGAGCCTCGTTTGTTATTCAACAAACTGCACCACGGCACGGGCAGGTGAGGGTGGCGTGAAGCAAAATGATAGATCGCTCCCTTACATCCTCCCGATTTTTAAAATACGTAGATCTGATTTATGCTTATTCTATCTGGTAACCATAAAATAACATACAAAATCAATTAATTGACCGTAATTGCAGCATCGCGTGTCGTCAGTCCGCGGCTACGACCAGGCGGTGGTGTTGGAGGAGGGTAGAGCGGTGGAGCAGGGGGCCGTGGGCGCGCTCCTGGCGCAGCCCGCCTCGCGCCTGGCGCGCATGCTCGCGGCCGCCAGGCAGCCCTGACAAGACTGGCACCAACGAGCTGACGCCACTGGCACTGTGGACCGCACCAGGCTGGAAAAATATCCACATCTGCGCACGAACGCCGTGATCGCACCTTAACCCTTTCTCTGTCCACGGTCCGGACACAATACAATTTCAATTTATGTGATTCACAGGACAGGGAACTTGTTAAGAACATAGTAGCAACTTGTTCTCAAGTTGTTGTCATTTGGGCACAGGCCAGTTAACTAAAGCTGGCACGTTCAACACAATTATAATACACTAGTGTTTGTGTTTGAGCGCGCGGCGTGATGACTGCAAGCGCATCTTGAAAGTCTGCCTCTCTCTTTCGCGCGCGTTCTAGCGTGAAAGGGACAGTTATGGTGTTACTTTTGCTACTGTGAAATTGCATAAGTGCGAGTACTGTGAACGTGCCAGCTTTAGTTAACTGATCTGTACGCACTAACGAACAAAAACAATAAGATGTACGTACTCGTCAGTGTTTTCGTCAAAGATGTTCGTGGCGACCCTATTTAATTATTCTGTGTCTCCACATTATGGACAATTGTGTTGGTTGAACAAAAATCCACCACCCTGGGGGTGGCAGAGTTCAAATCATTTTCACTTTTGAAGTTAATGGTAAGATGAACCTAATTCCAAAATTGTATGCAATTCGGTTCACAGTAAAAAAATTCGGACCTATAATGCTTCATTAACTGCACTATGTGAAAACATTAAGCATTTTACAAGCCATTATAATAAAATATTTTATTTGATTTTTCGGTTCAATGCGTTTTTTTATGTTCAGTTTACATAAAAAAACAAATGTGTAAGAAATCTTTTATTTAGCTGGCCCCGAAGATGCTTTTTAGACAATACTTTTAACATCGGACGATGCGGCGTGCTTCTGTTTTTGAACCAACTGGCTACTGAAAGACCCAATCATAATTGAATGTTTGTTGTATACTGCGTCCATATTTGAAATTTGCCTGTGCGCGTAAAAGCGGTGGAGGGGCGCGCCATTTTAGATTAGACGATCTCTAGTTGTAATATCGTACAGTTTAAAATACTGGTATATACACCTACACATATTTCCCACCAATGTAACATTATTTATGCGACATAGACAAGAACTGATTTCATTATATCAAGTAAATGATATTATTTTATGTTCAAAATAAAAAGGTTCAAATAAAAAATAAGATTTTTTTTCCAAATTGTATTTCCAATAGAACAACAATTGCACATAACTGTTTAAAGCTCACATGGAGCGAACGCGAGCTCGCTCACTACACACGTGCCACCAGAGTCAACGATACATCATAAAATTATATCACTACATAACAAATTACAACAATATTTACGTTGGCACCGATTTATATAGTAATATAAAAACATTTGTGTCACCACACAAATCATATAAAAATATTTACTTAAAGTACTCACTTACGTAAATATACTTACAGTAATTCTAAATTAAATCTCAACACGTTTAATAAATTCATAATTTCCGCTTAACGACTACGTTGGTATTCATGTCTAGTCGGACAGGACGGGCAAATTTTTCAGTTAGTACTTCTATGTTTCTCATACATCATTATAATATTTATCACACAGAAAGTTTGAGTAAATGTACATTTCTTAGATTGAGGATTGTTAAACATCTTTGGTAAAAACGACTTTTGATAAGTTCATGTGGGTATTATTTATGTTATATGAATATATTTGCCGCTAACAAAGACTAAAAAGGCACTAGATTAGGCCACAACTTCCACACCCATATATAGGTCTATAAATACACTTTATAATGTATTATAATGCTGAAATCTTTATAATTAATTGTAGTCAGTCAAAAGTAATGTGGAGTCACAATCATCTCGTTGTTTCAGGTCATAAATACAATACCCTAAGCATAATTCAATGGATGCATGGATCTAAGTTATCCGAAATAAAGATTTGTTTTGATAATTTACATTTTAACAAATTGGAACTTTAGAAATATGCAACACCACAATTACTCCTACAATCATAACATTTAATTTAATACATTTTTGTGCAAAGTCATTTTGAATTCAAGCCGACCAATCTGATGATATTTTTTATATTTTACATTACAGTAGGTACAATAAACATACATACAGTAAATATAAATATATCTTTATAAATGTAACTCTGAAACAATCACAATGTGGTGTACCATATGTGGTACATCAGTAATATGACTGGCAGTAAACCATTGTGCCTCGATACCAACATTCATTAAGTCACAACAGCTAAAATTAAGGCATAACTCAACCAGATTATTTTCAAATAAGTAACGTGCAAGAAATCAACAACATTTTATGAGATATTTTGTACTATCACAGTCTTGGATCAGAGCTAGTATAAACTAATATATCCAATGATTACTATATTTATAACACCTTTATACGTAACATTTAGTTAGGATATTATATTATTCGCTTTTATATTACCTATTTAGATAATAATTAAAATTTCGACAACTGTATTAATAACAAACAATATACAGGATGTTATCGTAAAATTCCACCACAAAGTTAAGGGAAGTATAATGCTCTAGTAGGTAATAGATCAGTTATAATTTTTATTTTAAAAAGATTGCAACAAACATCCATACATCTGTGATATATTTAGTTTTTTTTAGATTCAGCTGAAATTAGATGTAAGATCAATGAAAATACATAGGTAACATAACTTGGCGACATTTTACAATTACACCTTGTATAAAGAATATAATAATAAGCTCTGGACCAAACTGCAATCATAAAAATATTCTTTATAACATATCCGATTAGTAAAACTATTAAAGTGTTTCTTTACCGGCGACACCACATAAACATGTACATACATAACATCAATATACGTCATCGACACAGGCGCCGCAACTGTGACTAGTCGCACACACTCGGTGCTTTATCTATAATGGCATGCTATAGACATATTTACAATAGAGCAGCCAAATAACAAAATGGCGTCTTTTCCACTCATAATTTCCTAATTCTGAGCTATGAAAATAACATTCGATAATCATCATTATACAATAATAAGTGAAAGGCACGGTGTGAGATAAGAACGCAATACATATTTGATATCAAATGTGCGTCATACTATAAGGCTCTAGATTTAAAAACTTTTAGGCAATAACAGAATCAACGGCCACCATTTAAAATGTGGACTTCGAATAGATTGTAATTTTTAAGTTCAATGAAGGTGAGAAAAGGGAAATATCGAGAAAATATTTGAAAAAGAATGAAAGACTAATGAGCATTGTAGATTCAAATATTATGTTTGAATTACATTTTCCAAGAGTTTTCTTTAGTTTTAATTTTAGTGGCAGTTAATTCCCAAAACAAAATACAAATTTATAATCCAGCAATTAAGACTTTACCATTAAAAATCATTCACAAAGGTAAATCTTGTATATTATAATAAAATAACTGAAAATATGATGAAAAATATGATGTTAGCGCCCTTAGATCTGATTTTTTAAAAAGCCACCATACATATGGATACATAGTGTAAACAGTATATAGAAGATTGTCGCATTTCTTATCTCAGATTTTGATAGAACTTGAGTTGCATTAATCATTTGGTTACACTGGCCTTCCTTATCTTTGCAAACATTGATTCTTATCGTGGAAATTGGCGTACCTTTATAGGCTTCGTTGTTTTTCCATTCCATGCGATCACCCTTTTTGTTTTTTACAGTATATTTATTGATCCTTTGGCGATGTATATTGAGTTTATAAATATATTCGCCCTCCGCGCGCTAGGCAGCCCGATGCTGCAGTCTTCGACAGCAATAGAACATAATTGTAACATTCTATGAAAGCTAGCGTACTAATTAACCACAAACTTCCGGTTGCGTCTGGTTACGAGGTAGCCAGAGCGAATGTGTATTATTGTCGTCAGTATGACCTTTGGGCTAGTTTATGCTAAAACGCAGGCGACGGAAGTTCACTCGGCACAGGGTAGATCAGCGGGGCAGGGCAGTGGAGGCAGATATTATAGGCCCTCTGCGCATGTCTGATAGGTCTCCATGTTCCGTGCTTTACAAAATCTGCTCTGCCCCGCGCTGCGTGAACTTCTGCCTTCGGCGTCTTTACATACGCTGAGCCTTATTGTAGCAGCGGCCGTGTTTTGTGTTTTGTACCTAAGCTTTATGGATATAGAGCGACTGGCTGGTATATTCCGAGGCATCAAGACTGCCTAGTACGGCTGGGCATTGGGCGGGTACGCAGAGGCTCACCGGTAAAGCGGGCGGTTAGGTGGGCTCGGCCTTGACGCCGGCGCTGGGCGCGACGGCCTGGCGCGCCTCCTCGGGCAGCCGCTCGGGGCTCGTCAGGATGTCCGTCGTGGTGCACAGCACGCGCAGCGAGTTTAGGACCGCTGGAATATACAACATATTTATTAGACGAGTCTAATAGCTATTGTTGTTTCACGGGAATTCGTTTGTTTATTGAACCACGATTTGGTGGGGATTGGATGCAATGGGATGGAAGAAATTAAATTTCCGGGGATCTCGATCTTCCGCGTACAATAGTACCATACTAATAAGATATCTTATGGTTCTAGGGTACCGTGCAATTACCTTGTATTAGCGTTCTGTTGCGGGAGAGACCGTGACAGATAACTAAATGTATACTTGCAATTACCTTGTATTACCGTTCTGTTGCGGGAGAGATACTCGCTCACCTTAAATATATTTACAACGCAAGAAATAGGCATAAATTAGTAGCGCGAATGATTCCACCAGGGCCGCCGCTGCTACACTACACTGAGCCGTGTGCCAAGGCCACAGGGGCGACAGTCACGTACCAGGCCTCATCTCGACGAGCGAGCAGTGCTGCTCGGCCCAGAGCAGCGTGGTGCGCACGAGGTCGGCGCCGCTGCCGCACGACACGCACGCGCTGAACGAGTCCACTAGCGCCGCCGCTACTACACTAAACTGAACTTTATGCTAAGGAAATCATATTCATTTTTGCATACACATATAAACTGTTCTAATTCCGTCAATGATTTTATCCATTGCACCAATTACTTACATTAAAAACTAGACGATTATGATTTAAAGGGCCCCAAATTCGATTTGTACGATCCGTCATTTTAGACAGGCGGTAACGACAATTTGACAAAATGTACTCGTCTCTAAATCGTGATCTGAAAATTATGATAATCTGTGAAAATTGTTTTCTTCAAATTTAAAGCGTCCAATTATTACGGTTAACGTCAGTTTGTTCGTAATAATGAATGGCTGCGCGACAATAGCCATTCTATTCTGTCTGGAATACCCGCATTTAAGTATTATTAAGTTAACCTAAACCTAGTAGTAGTAGTTTAGTTAACCTTGGTAGGTTTGATGGTTATGAAACTCGAAATGTTGGCTATAAAACATTAGAACCAATTAATTACCTAATCTATCTATTTGCTAAACTTGTTTATCTTGTCAGTCGGCGGCGGTATTGTTTATCTCAGAAGTGGGTTTTATATCAAGACTAGTATTTTCCTTTGCGAAATGTTTGCGATACAGCGATTGTGTTATCACTATCATATTTATCAGTCATGATGAGTTTTAAATTGTTTTGTTAATTTTCATGGTAGTGCATTGTTAGCGCCGTAATGGCCACCGATAAATTTATTTTGCTCGATGACTCAACGAAAATGCATACATACGTAATGTAACAGGTAATATAATCATGACTATTAAATTCATTTATAATACTACTAGCTGCTGCCCGCGGCTTTGCCCGCGTGAATATTTGTATAAAACATAGCCTATATGTTATTCCAATGTATAAGCTATATTACTGTAAAGTTTCATTAAAATCCGTTCAGTAATTAATGCGTGAAAGAGGAACAAACATCCATCCATCTATACAAACTTTCGCATTTATAATATTAGTAGGATAATCTGGCTTACGCTCCCAAAAACCCCGGTATTATATTTGAAATAGGTACCTACTAGTTTAGTCTCGTAGGAGAATAACAAAATTGATATTTGTAAGCTGATTATGAATGATGTCATCGCATCGTCAATTCAGTTAAGATAGTGGAATGGCCTTTATGATTCTCCCGTTTCAGATAAACTTTTGAGGCGTCTTGTAGGCAGGTAGATAAAAATTTATCATTTAAAATAAAATATTTCTCATTTCTCCATTAATAGGTCAAGAGTACATGATAAAATCAAATGACCTTTTTAATAATTCGAAGACCTCAATTATTCTACATAGGCATTCCGGGTTCAGTTACAATCTAGAGACGTAGTTTCTTTTTTTTTGAGCTAATAAGTTTTGATAAAGATAAACTTGGTATACAGGTCATCTGAAATTAAGTAATGACGTTGTTGACCTGTAATAAGAAATGTGAAGGCTCTCTTATTATAACTACACTTTAGATAATTTTATTTCAAAAACCATTTGAAATCCATTCATTTTTATTATTATTATTTTTATTTTATTGTGTGGGTGGTAGACGAGCAAGCGGCCCATCTGATGTTAAACGGTTACCGCCGCTTAGACTCTGCAATGCCAGGGGCACAGCTTAGCCGCTGCCTACCGTTAGGAAAGAGTTCTCTTTAGACCACGTTTGAAGAAGGACAAGTCGTAGCGATCAGGAAACACCGCGGCTGGGAGCTCATTCCAGAGCTTACAGGTACGCGGAAAGAACGAACGTTGGAAACGAACAGTTCTTGAAAAGTTTCCAAAGGTATGGATGGACCCTGCCACGGCGTCGAGTAATGTCATAAGGTTGAAAATTGATGAACATCATCATCATCCTCAGCCTAATACAGTCCACTGCTGGACATAGGCCTCTCCAGCCACGCTGGGCAGGCGGGTTGGCGATCGCAGGGCGTAGCTTCTCGCTCCGGTGACGCTGCTGCCCGTCATCGGCCTATGGTATTTAGCTACACCTTCAATTGTGATAGTTATACCGCCACCAGTCGGTTGCTATCGCCTCGTTTGTTATTCAGCAGGATGCACTACGGGCAGGTGAGGTTGGCTTGGGCGAAAAGATGATAGGTCGCTCCCTTAAATCCCTTAAGACAGCCGATAAACTTATTTAATCCTTTGAACCCCATTGACGCTTATATGCAACTATAACAGTAGATTTTCATTGGCAGATGCGGTTGGCTTCGAGCGAAAATGAGCTTGTCCAAAGTGGCGAACAACTGGAGAGGCCTGTGTCCAGCAGTGGACTGCGATAGGCAGATGATGATGATGAAATGATGTCGTAAGGTTAAAAATTGACGAACACAGGCTTGTTAAAAAGGATACCAGCCAATACTTCCAGTTGTGCATGGTCCGGTTGGCGACGTGCCGCGCGAACATCTCGCGCAGCCGCCCGGCGCGCGCGCGCGACACCGGCGCGCCCGTCGCCGGCAGCAGCGAGTGGCAGTTGCTGCAACACACGGCAGCGTTGGTTACCGGCTACTGCACGGTACTAGACAACGGTGTGTCAGCTAAGAGAAAATAGGCTATTATGGCTAAAAATTGTAATTAGTCTGTCTTTTAGCTTATTCAAAAATAAAAGACAAGTATTTTTCCTTTTTTCATTGAAATAAACAATAGCAAAGATACAAGGCATCAAAAGTTAGGAGTGGGAGTCTTTGACGTCACTAGCTCCCGTAAAAATGCCTCACCGAGTGACGTTACGCGTAATTTCAACGGGCTATAACTTTGTAGTCTTTAGTCTAATTCACAAATAAAAAAATACGTGTCTTTTGAATAAGCTAAAAGACGGACTAATTAAAATTTTTAGCCATTATATAGCCTATTGTGTTGTGATTCCTGCCCCGGCCACGACATGGAACGGAGTTTTTACTTTGGCACAAAATAAATAGTAACTTTAATTGTATTTTACTGTGCCACTATCCCAAGAATTTGTGCCTTATACTTTTTTAAGTAATAAAAGTACGATTGTGGTCGGGCTAGGATTCACGGTTCCTGACCTGACGACAACCAGATCGTCTAAAATATCAACAGTGTGAAATTACTAATTATGCCAAAAATATGTGTCACCATTAAAGTTACTATTTTGTGCCAAAGTAAAAACTCCGTTCCATGTCGTGGTCTGGTCAGGAATCACAACACGAGAAATTGATGCTGCATCCAGGTGTATTTTACACGACCCATTTGAGGGCACTTTTTCAAAAGCACACGTCCACTGCTAGGGAGTTGCCTTAGTAAACACGCTTGGCAGGCGGATTGGTGACCGCAGTAGGTTTTACTTATACCAGACTGGCCCAATGGCTCATTTGGTAGTGACTAGCCCGAGGGCTCATTTGGTAGCCAAGGATTGTGGGTTCGATCCTCGCATAGTACAATCATTTGTGTGCATGAACATGTCTGTGTTTGTCTGGGTGTTTAATATGCACTTATTAAAAAAAATCTACGCAAATTTATCAGTTGTCTAGTATCCATTAGTACAAATGTCTGCTTAGTTTGGGCTAGATAGATAGATTGCGCCAACAGGCTGGTGACCCCAGTATGTAGCCTTGAATGTGAAAGCTTCTCTTATAGTCTGATTACATTAGATTTAGACTTATTATCTTGGGTTATTAGGAGGTTGTTGATGAAAATGAATGTGAGTCATCATTTACAATCTTTCCTTGCCTACACCCCCGTAACAATAAGTGGTTTCGTTAATTACATTATGACGTAATCTCAAATAATGAAAGTGGAAATAATACTTACGAAATAGAATTATTTAAACTTTCTGTTTGTTGTCTAAGACTCTCCATTTCTTCTTTGATTTGATTCCTTTCTGCTTTCAGCTGTTTTATATACTCGGCACCTTTTTGTAACATAGCAGCTTTACTAATCTGAAACATAAGTGAAGATATTATGTTTATACAAAAAGGAACAAACATCGCTTCTTCATTTCGTGTCTATGGCAATTTAAATAAGTTAACCGCTAACCGCTAATATAATATGATAATTTTAAATATTGCCGGCAGATGACGGGCAACAGCGGCACCAGAGCGAGGAGCGATCGCCAACCCGCCTGCCCAGCGCAAATCAAATCTCTAGATGTCTACCCAAAGTGTTGAACAACTGGAGAGGCACATGTTCAGCAGTGGACTGCAATAGGCTGATGATGATGATTTCAAATATTATGGAGTGAGAGAGGTTGGAGGCTTTATACAGAGTGTACAAGCCTTTTTGTTTATTAGTACTGAAAACTTCGATTATTATAGTCTGCTGCCGTCTAAATAGCGTCATCGTATAATAGTGATTCGATTGGCCTGGTGGCTCATTTGGTAGTCACCTCTGCCTTCTGGACCAAAGGTCGTGGATTCGATCCCCCGTTCCCGATCCCGTTGTAGTAGTTCCCTGTCGTGTAGGACGGCGTACCTTGGCGGCGGGGTTGGCGTTGAGGTGCGGGATGAGCGCCTGCAGCGTGTCGAAGCCGTTCTTGATGTTGTAGCGGCGCTTCTGCTGGGCGTGCTACTAATGTACGGTTCCCTGTCGTGTAGGACGGCGTACCTTGGCGGCGGGGTTGGCGTTGAGGTGCGGGATGAGCGCCTGCAGCGTGCCGAAGCCGTTCTTGATGTTGTAGCGGCGCTTCTGCTGGGCGTGCTACTAATGTACGGTTCCCTGTCGTGTAGGACGGCGTACCTTGGCGGCGGGGTTGGCGTTGAGGTGCGGGATGAGCGCCTGCAGCGTGTCGAAGCCGTTCTTGATGTTGTAGCGGCGCTTCTGCTGGGCGTGCTACTAATGTACGGTTCCCTGTCGTGTAGGACGGCGTACCTTGGCGGCGGGGTTGGCGTTGAGGTGCGGGATGAGCGCCTGCAGCGTGCCGAAGCCGTTCTTGATGTTGTAGCGGCGCTTCTGCTGGGCGTGCTACTAATGTACGGTTCCCTGTCGTGTAGGACGGCGTACCTTGGCGGCGGGGTTGGCGTTGAGGTGCGGGATGAGCGCCTGCAGCGTGTCGAAGCCGTTCTTGATGTTGTAGCGGCGCTTCTGCTGGGCGTGCTACTAATGTACGGTTCCCTGTCGTGTAGGACGGCGTACCTTGGCGGCGGGGTTGGCGTTGAGGTGCGGGATGAGCGCCTGCAGCGTGCCGAAGCCGTTCTTGATGTTGTAGCGGCGCTTCTGCTGGGCGTGCTACTAATGTACGGTTCCCTGTCGTGTAGGACGGCGTACCTTGGCGGCGGGGTTGGCGTTGAGGTGCGGGATGAGCGCTTGCAGCGTGTCGAAGCCGTTCTTGATGTTGTAGCGGCGCTTCTGCTCGGCGTGAAGGTGCGTGCGACGAGGCTCGCGAGGCGACCCCGCCCGCGGCGAGCCCGGCGACGTCGGCGGTGACAGCGACTGCCACACAACAGTTAGCAGCTTAGTGGTACGTGTACATACTTATCTATGAAAATTACGCGAAGTAAGGCATTTACATTTAAGGGAGCGGCCTATCATCTTTTCGCTCCAAGCCAACCTCACCTGCCCGTGGTGCATCCTGCCGAATAACAAACGAGGCGCTGGCAACCAACTGGTGGCGGTATAACCATCACAATTGAAGGCGTAGCTAAATACTAAAGACTGGTGACGGGCAGCAGCGTCACCGGAGCAAGAAGCTACGCCCTGCGATCGCCAACCCGCCTGCCCAGCGTGGCGATTATGGGTATATCCTCCAGATGTTTGCTCTAAGTGGCGAACAACTGGAGAGGCCTATGTCCAGCAGTGGGCTGTAATAGGCTGATGACATTTACAATGGCCACAGCACTCGAGTGTTGTCTATGAATATTTGCGTGCCTATGCGTCCGCGCGCATAACGTTTGTGAATGTGGGTGTGCTGGCACGTTCACAGTACTGTGTACAACTATGACTGTCCTCTTCACACTCATAAGCTAGACCACACGCGAGAGAGACAACCACGCAAGCAGTACGACGACACGCCGCGCGTTTATTCAGACACTAGTGGCAATATGATTAACGTGCCAACATTAGTTAACTGACCTGCACGTACGTATACGGAACAGAGTACAATAGTACATGATGGGCATAGTAAGTGGGAAGAGAAAAGTAACATTGTAAGGCTGCACTTCCACAAGAACGTGTATCCTGTAAGATTACTACAAGTCGGTTAACTAGAACTGGTGCGCGACGTTACGTACTGCAGGCGCATCATGAAAAGTCTGTCCGTCTCTCTCGCGCACGGTCTAGCTAATGAGTGGGAAGGGTAATACTTATGTTTTACTTTTGCTACTGTATAATGAAATTGCATACGTTGGAGTACTATGAACGTGGCAGCTTTAGGTAACTGATCTGATACCCCATTGAAGAAACATTGGTGAAAATAATTGTTTGTTAACGTTTATAGTCTATGATCGGTTTAGGATAGTCATGCCGATCGATCGGTGACGTCATAATAGTATAGATATCTCTGAACCAAGCAATACTTTCGACATTTCATGTGATAGTATTATAGGTTCTGGACTATCGATAGTTCGGCAACAACAGTTTAGGATAATAAATATTTACGAGATATGAGTTACAAACCTGATGTGGTGACATTATGTCGCTGCCGATGGGCGAGCGCGGCCCCTTCCTGACGGGCGATTTAGTGGGTTCGCACCCGCCGGCGATTTCCTCCGTGCTGTTCATTTTGTATAAGCTCTTCGCTGCAAACAAATAACATTTACATTGAGCACAGCCATTCATTTTCTAGCATGTCATCCTCTGTATAATATGTCAGGAGTGCAGGCTGGCTATTCGAACCTCAAAGACAGATGTATCGTTCCATAATTATTATGAAGGTTTATGCGACAGATACTGTTCATGCAATTGTAGTAAGAGTTGTATTATTAAATAATAATCAGATTACATATCGGATTACTACTACGATAATACAGATCTAATTAGCAATTACAAATCCCATATTCATGCATATAAGTAACGCTAATGATAATGACCAGATGGGTTATTTATACGCTGGTTTTAGGGGTGAGATTCCATAGAGGTAGGGCAGCGTAAAACTGAAAAAAAAATTACCAATGATATTGTTCCACGTGAGGCGGAGGTGACATGTGTGATTTGAACAATCATTTTTAAATTTTTGTTAGATTCGGCTTTAGTAACAACGTGCGTAATTCGCCAAATATAATGCGACAATGCTATTAGGCTAGGCTATACTTCGTTATTTAGCATTAAAAATATGATAAACAAAGGAAGCGGCCTACCATCAGTTCACTCCAAGCCATCCTCACCTGTCCGTGGTGCATCCTGCCGTATAACAAACGAGGCGCTGGCAAACGACTGATGGCGGTATAACCATCACAATTGAAGGCGAAGCTAAATACCACAAACTGATGACGGGCAGCAGCGTCACTGGAGCGACGAGATACGCCCAGCCAACCCGCTTGTCCAGCGTGGCGATTATGGGTATTTCCTCTAGATTTTTGCCTCAAATGGTGAAAAACTACATCCTATGTCTAGCAGTGGTGGATAGGCTGATGATGATGAACAAAGAAGCAGTGATAGTTTCGAGTTAGGGGTGGGGGTAGAGGGTAAGTGTGAGCACTGACAGTGTTGCGCGGAGAGCAGCTGCGCCAGCATCACGCTGGCCTGCGGCAGGCTGGGCTCGGAGGCGACGCTGTTGAGCGGCGGCGGCAGGCGCGGCGCCGCGTCCGCGCACGCGCCGCCCGACGTCGAGCGCGACCGCGTGCGCGCCGGCGCCTCCGACGGCGAGCGTTGCTGCAACAGAAGGGAAACGTATCTCTACCTATATACAGTTGTGATGTGCCACCACCTGAACTGACTCTCTCCGGTACGGTCAGTCATGGTAGGAAATACAGAGCGAGTAATTAGATCCGTCATCGCTTCAACATAATTATTAAGGTGCATCCACATCTCATGACTGTGCCGCGAATGTGCAGCTCGCGAGCTGCGCATGTTAGGTACGTGCGCCACTCTTGCGCGCAGCAGCCTTTCCAGCCAGCGTCTTCCTGCTCTTACTATTTAGCCAGTGAACAGAACTGGGATGATGACTAAAAAATAATTTAATGTCCATCAGATAGATTAATGAAAAATATTGGATACGTATTTTTTATTTTGCCTCTTGTTCAAAAACTTACGAAGATACATTGATTTTAAATGTCACATGAAGTCACGTTAGAGTACAAAATATACTCTAACGTGACGTAGTTAGCCCCCACTCCGTAACTTTAATGCGCTATATCTAAGTATTTTCTTGTTATTTCGACAAAACAAAAAATACGGGTCTTATATTTTTTTATTATCTAAGAGACGGACTAATTATTTTCTTCATTTTCATACCTTGTCATCATCCGTACTGTAAGCGCGAGAATGGCGCGCGAATTGCGTGCGCTCTTGCGTAAACTGTGAAACCAAATGAGTGCGATTGAGACGCGCTAAAGAGGTGCACCAAACGATTGCAGTAAACGTATGGGTGCAGCGCGTGCGCAACTCGCAAGCCGGTTGCGTGCGAGCTGCACTTTCGTGACGCATTCGAGAGATGTAGACGCACCCCTAGGCGTAGCCTATCTATCTGTCGTCAAGGTGAAAAATTTATGATTTTTACTGCCATAACTGCCCCCTTCTTCCTGTAAATGACACGCATTGTTTCATAGAAAATAAAAATCACAACAACTCTACTTGTACAGTGATACAAAGTCTGTTTAAGGTCTAACTCTACTTAAAACTCTTTATCCGTTTGCAGGTTGAGCTGCGCGCCCAGCGGCAGCTGTGCGACCGGAGCTGCTCCGGTACTGCAGCACTCACCCTGGCGGTGTTCCTGCAGACGGCGGCGTCGAGCGCGTGGTGCGCGTGCGGCGCGCTGAGCGTCCAGTCGGCGTTGAGCTGCGCGCCCAGCGGCAGGCTGTGCGAGCGGAACTGCTCCTTGCGTGCGCTCGGACTGCCCGCCCCGCTGCCCTGCGAGTTCGCCGCGCCAGTCGATACCTAATAATTCAGGGTTCATAAGTAAATAAATATTAAGCTACAGTTACTTCTGTTTGTCAAACGCGGTCAAACTCCTATCAACCACACCTGGCGTCTTGGACACCACCCAATAGGGTAGGTTCCTCACCATGTACATAGTGAGGCTATCCCAACAAATATGCAGACGCGTCAATGGCTGCAATAATGCAGCCAGCTTAATTTCCCCACTTAGCCCCTATTTAACACAATATACGACGACATGAAGGGGGCAAACGGGCCTTACCTAATGGTAAGTGATCACTTCAGCCCATAAACACTGCAAAACCGCAAAACCAGGGAGTAAATGTGGGTTGCAAATTTGTAGGCTCTCTTTTTGAAGGGCCCCTAAGTCGTATCCATTGGAGAAAGGTACCTGGTGCGTGGTGGGCGCCACGACGAGCGGCGGCGAGGGCATCTTGAAGGAGCGCGCGGCGAGCTTGGGCTTGTACGCGTCCTGCGCCGGCGCCGCCAGGTACTGCAGCGGCGCGGCGGCGCGCGCGCGCGGCTCGTAGCTCGTGGCCGCCGCTACGCTCTGAAACAATATCAGACGTCACATACATTGCTCCGATCCCAAAGCAAGTAGCTTAAGCACTTGTGTTATGGGTATCAAAAACGAAGGTAACACAAATATATACAAATATAAACACCCACATAATAAAAAGAAATATCGAAGGCTTAATATAGGCATCTTCATCATCAGCCTGCAAACGTCCACTGCTAGACATAGGCCTGGGGGAGGACGATTCCATCCTATGATATGCTTACATTAAATGTAAATGTCACTTTGGATGCAGGTATAATACAAAGGTAATTTCTTAATCCTATTAACTTAGCCGTATAAAAAAAAGCATACAGTTATCAGTGCAAGCGACCTCTCTCGCCCATAGCTGCGCCCTGCATCACCCGTCGCGTACCGTACTGCAGCGGGGACACTGACCATGGGCGGCGCGTACGCCTGGTACTGCACGGGCTGCGCCGCGGGCGGGTACTGCGCCATGCGCGAGCGCGGCTTCTCGCGCCCTGTATCACCTGTCGCGTACTGTACCTCAGCGGGGACACTGACCATGGGCGGCGCGTACGCCTGGTACTGCACGGGCTGCGCCGCGGGCGGGTACTGCGCCATGCGCGAGCGCGGCTTCTCGCGCCCTGTATCACCTGTCGCGTACTGTACCTCAGCGGGGACACTGACCATGGGCGGCGCGTACGCCTGGTACTGCACGGGCTGCGCCGCGGGCGGGTACTGCGCCATGCGCGAGCGCGGCTTCTCGCGCCCTGTATCACCTGTCGCGTACTGTACCTCAGCGGGGACACTGACCATGGGCGGCGCGTACGCCTGGTACTGCACGGGCTGCGCCGCGGGCGGGTACTGCGCCGGCCTCTCTCGCCCATAGCTGCGCCCTGCATCACCCGTCGCGTACCGTACTGCAGCGGGGACACTGACCATGGGCGGCGCGTACGCCTGGTACTGCACGGGCTGCGCCGCGGGCGGGTACTGCGGCATGCGCGAGCGCGGCTTCTCGCGCCCTGTATCACCTGTCGCGTACTGTACCTCAGCGGGGACACTGACCATGGGCGGCGCGTACGCCTGGTACTGCACGGGCTGCGCCGCGGGCGGGTACTGCGGCATGCGCGAGCGCGGCTTCTCGCGCCCTGTATCACCTGTCGCGTACTGTACCTCAGCGGGGACACTGACCATGGGCGGCGCGTACGCCTGGTACTGCACGGGCTGCGCCGCGGGCGGGTACTGCGGCATGCGCGAGCGCGGCTTCTCGCGCCCTGTATCACCTGTCGCGTACTGTACCTCAGCGGGGACACTGACCATGGGCGGCGCGTACGCCTGGTACTGCACGGGCTGCGCCGCGGGCGGGTACTGCGCCATGCGCGAGCGCGGCTTCTCGCGCCCGTAGCCGCGGCCCTGCATCACCACCGTCGACGCGTACTTCGAGTTCTGCACCGGCTGCTGGAGCAGCGTCACCGTCTCCGGCGCGGTCTGAGACGGCGGAACTGCTGCAACCGAAAATATTACATACACTGAAATGTGTTACATATATTTAAACTGAATAGAAATTATACATAAGTCAATCTGTGTTATTATTTCGTAATTACCCGAATACGGCAAAAAGGACGGTTATGATTTTGACCTATATGTATGTACATATTTAGTTGTTAGAGCTGGACACTAGATTACTCCATCATACACATACCTGAATTATATTTATAATAAGAGTCCGACTGCGTGACTATCTTGGGCGGTGTGACGTGTTGTATGCGCGACTGTTTGTAGACGGCGGGCTGCATCTGCGCGTCCTGCTCGTAGGGCGCGGGCGCGAAGGAGCCCATCATCTCCGGGGCGGCCATCATGCTCCCCTGCATCTCCTGCTGCCCAAACATCCTGGAGCTTTCGTACGCGTGCATCTGCTCGTTCTTTATAGACTCCGATAACATTTGAGTATTGTTGCTGGTACCTAAAATCAAGGGTAAATTATAACATGGAACCTCGGCGATAAACGCTTCAAGTTCGAATTTTCAATATGCGATAGGCCAGAGGTTCCCAAACTTGTAACTTTCATGGCACACCTATAACACAACATTTAGGACTTTTCTGACGGCACCCTAATCGATTGATTGAAACGCCCCATGCGAAGCCGCGCCGACTTTGGGATACAGACATTCGACATCGGATTACAGAAATGCTCACTAGCCCTTATTTTTAAAACAAAGTAGTTTATTTTTAAAACAACGCGCAGCATTTCCCAATGGGCGGGGCTATTTAAAATGGGTGGCACTACTTATAATGGGCAGGACTATTAAGTGGGCGGGAGACTATTTTAATGGAGGGCGGGGGCTTTTTACAATGGGCGGGAGTATTTATAATGAAAAGTAGACCCGGATTTGCAAACTTTAAAAAATATACGAGAGCTTTGAGGCTGGTGAAAACTTTGTCAATTTACATGGAATATTTCAATTGACATAGAGGTCCCTCTATGTTTTTTTATTCCTAAGTGACAACGACGAAAGTTAAGGTGACGAATAACTGGACAACAGGGCTCCCACCCCTAACTAGTCTTTCTAAAGGCATTACCTATGTTAAATCAAATGTTATGTTACTGTAGGAACTTGCCATGAATGGACATCTGACTTGTAGGCATTGTGACTGTTGAACTGCTCTGATTTCCAGTAATGTACCCTTGAGTCCCGTACGAGTCTACTGCCATGCCAGTCCTGTATACTGGGTCTTCGGTGGGAAGAGCGCTTTCTTCTGGCACGGGCGGCAATCTAGACGTTGACGACAGAAGTTCTGCAAATGTCAATAGATTTATAGAAAATGTCGGCGAGTAGTAGTAGTAGATGATCTTCCCGTGTCACAAACACAAGTCACATTCTACGAAGAAGAATATGCCCACAATGTACTGCGAAACGCTGATGATAATGATGGTGATTTGACATCAGATCATCAGCCTTTCAATGTCTACTGCTGGACATAGGTCTCCCCCGTGACTTCTAACAACTATCTATGTTGGGCACGATTCATCATGACTTATCACAATAATAAAATATATAAAGGGGTTTATTACCTTGAAGCGGTTCCAATGTGTCCATAAAATCATCAAGGTTAGGCTGCAATGGACCTAAGCTCGGCTGAATGAAATCAGCTAAACTAGCGCCTCTTGCTATAAATTTAGGAAGCAAACATTTATTAATAAGGAAATAATAACCCGATTTCAACTTTCTATACTTTGACTATAAAATCGCTGAATCTGTTCAAAGATTAAAAGGTGACTAAGGTAAAGAAGGCGGCCCTTTGATATTATTGTTGAAAAAAAAAATGTTTTATGTTCTGTAAACATACAGGTACAATCGACAAAGTTCCCGGTAGTATACTTTGCAAACAGAGTCCTGTTTTTTTGGTTTATTTGAAACAGATTCCTTTAAACGGCTGCTTACCGTAAGCCCCGCCCAGTTTTTACTTCCGCCAATAGGATAGAACGTTTTGGAGACGTGGCTTGTTTTAACACGAGACGCGTAGGCGCCAAGAAAAATCACGTCAATTCGTCGCTCCGTTTTGCCGTGAAAAAGAGACAAACATACAGACAGACAGACACACTTTCCCGTTTATAGTATTAGTATGGATTACGTTAATACTTACCGATTTCCCTGCAGTCGGGAAACGCGAAGGGTTGGTGGCTGGTGATCGTGGAGAACAGTGTGTCACTCATGAAGCTGAGGTAGTCCTCGTCGGTGAGCATGTTGGCCGCCAGATCGCTGCATTGCGAGAACGACTCCACAGTGTCCATGTCCGAGATCTGTAGGTACAAACTTATCGTCATCATCAGATAGCTATCGCAGTCCAATGCTGGACATCGCAGGCCTTTCTAGTTGTTCGCCACTTTGGGCAAACATCTGGAGGCTTTGCCCATAATCACAGAGCAGGACAGGCGAGTCGGCAATCGCAGGGTGTAACTTCTCGCTCCGGTGGCGCTGCTGCACGTCATCAGCGTGTGGTATTTAGCTACGCCTTCAATAGTGACTGATACCGCCACTAGCCGTTTGCCAAAGCCTTCACCACAGGATGCACTACAGGCGAGGGTGGCTCCTTTACAACCCCGTCGTCAGCGTTTACCATAAAGGATCCCGAAGACCTGGGGTTTAGGATACGTATAGGTATGGTTTAGAAAAGTATTTGGCGTAAAATGGCGTCAGGTTTAGAATAATGTCATCCGTTAAGTATAAAGATTAAGATTAAGTTTTAAATTCTTGGCTTGGTTTCTAACCACCTCCTGCGACAAGAAGAGGCCAAGATTATTACCAAACGGGCTAGTCACATACAACCATTACCTACCAATATTATAGGTACTACAACGCATTGTTATGCTCTTTTGATTTCGATTAGATTCGAAAAACATGTTTTTGTAGTGGCACAGCAAAGTGGCCTTCCGTTGCCTGATAGAAAGCGAAAGAGAAGGAAAAGTCGGCAACAACAACCAGATCATCGTCAGTTGCCACCGCCATTCTGGCCTATAAGATAGCTTTGTAGACTTAGGTAAATATTGCGCAGAGGCAATTTGTACGAAATCTCAAAATGTTATTTTTAAACTATTCGTATTTTTTCAGATTCCACCCCGCGCAGCCATCTCTTCTCAAATAGTGATCATATGATTATAAAGACGAGCAAATAGTTCACGGCTATTGACAATGTTAGAATGACGTCACAATTGGCCGTGAAGATTTAAGTCAAGAAAATTATTCCTCGCGTTGTTGGCGCATTTCTTTTCCTCCTAAAAAACAAAACTTACCGTATCCTGGATGGCGGTGTCCTCCCCCTTGCCGAGGAGCCGCGTTATGTGAAACATTCGCCATTTTTTATATTCTGCTATTACTGCTTCGGCCCGCCGTTTCCAATATTTCCCTTCTAATATCGTTGTCTGAAAGGTGATATTAGAGTCATTAATTTGCTAAGAAATTAAATAACGTAAGATAATGCCACATTGGGTCACACAGCCCCATTCAGTCCAAAACTCTTCTCTTCTTTGACCTCGCCTTTTCCCGTTACGCGGGGTCGGCTTTCCTGGTGCTGAGGCGCCATTTATTCCGCTGGTGTGCGTCGTCATCCAAAAGCCCCAACCGTTTCATGCCCTTGCGGACGTTCGTCATTCACTCCAAAACTAAGCCTGATAAATTTACTTAGATATCTTTTTTAAAATAATTACATATTATAAATAGCAAACATCCAGACCAATACAAACAGACATGTTGTCATGCACACAAATGGAAGGGGATCGAACCCGCGACCTCTTTGTCAGAAGCAGCATTCACTACCACTAAACCGTCGTCTTGTATATGTACCAAATACCCAGGCCCGCCGCAAGCGGGCGTGCAAGGCGTGCAATGCACGCGGGCGGCGCATTCAGGGGGGCGGCAAATCAGACAATCATCGACTAAAATTCAGACATTGTCATCTCACAATACTAAAAAGATTATCCTTATAAAAATAATATGATGAACGGCGCCCAAATATTTCTTTTATATCGTAGCATTACATAGCGTCATCTATTGAAATTCATGAGAACAAAGTTAATCCGTATCGTGCTCTATGCGAAATAGGGAAATCCCACAGATATCAGGGGAAATGTGTCTAGCATTTGTGGATTACGAGAAGGCATTTGACTCTATTGAAACCTGGTCTGTTATGGAGTCCCTGCAGAGATGCCAAGTCGATACGCGTTATATCGAGGTGTTGAGAGGTCTTTATGACGCTGCCACAATGTGTGTCCAAATACAAGCTAGTCGTACAAAGTCGATCCAGGTTCGTAGAGGCGTTAGACAGGGGGATGTCATATCCCCGAAACTGTTCACCAATGCCCTGGAGGACGCTTTTAAGACACTCGACTGGACAAGCCGTGGTATAAACGTGAATGGTGAATTCCTCTCACATCTACGATTTGCGGACGACATAGTCATTATGGCGAAGTCGCTGCAGGAGCTTCAAGAAATGCTGAGCAGTCTAGATGAATCCTCCAGATAGATAGGATTGCACATGAATTTGGATAAGACGAAAGTCATCAATACCCACGTCTCTCCCGGCTCGGTCATCGTCGATGGATTACCACTCGAAATTGTCGATAAATATGTCTACCTTGGCCAGACTTTACAGCTAGGTGGAAACAATTTCTTGAAAGAAACTGATAGGAGGATTCAGCTGGGCTGGGCGGCGTTCCGGATATTACATCAAGTCTTTTCGTCACCTATTCCACAGAGCCTAAAGACAAAGGTTTTTAACCAGTGCGTCTTGCCTGTAATGACTTATGGTGCTGAGACGTGGACGCTGACGGTGGGACTGGACCACAAGCTTAAAGTTGCTCAACGAGCTATGGAGAGAGCTATGCTTGGAATTTCTCTGCGCGATAGAATACCTAACAAAGTAATCCGCCAGAGAACAAAAGTGACCGACATAGCCTCTCGAATAAGCAAGCTGAAGTGGCAATGGGCTGGTCACGTCTGCCGCAGAACCGATGATAGGTGGAACAGGAAAGTGTTGCAGTGGATACCACGCACAGGTAAGCGCAGTGTGGGACGCCCCCCGGCTAGATGGAGCGACGACCTGCGCAAGGCGGCCGGAAGCAACTGGATGAGTGCAGCTGCTAACCGAGCAGAATGGCGCATTTTGGAAGAGGCCTACGTCCAGCAGTGGACTGCCACGGGCTGCCGATGATGATGATCAGGGGAAATCCCCTTATAACTATATTGTCATTTCTTTGTTTTTATTTATTTAACACAAATGCGAAAGTGATGTGAGTGAACAACAAACTTCAATTATTTTGTTATAGCCCTAATGTGAGATCCGGACACGGTCCAGGTTCATCATCATCATCATCAGCCCGTGTCAGGACATAGGCCTCTCCTAATGTTCGCCACCTTGATCGATTTTGGGCCTCCCGCATCCAGCACTTGCCAGCCGTCCTGCGCAAATCGTCACTCCACCTGGCCTGAGGGTGTCCTACATTACGTTTGCCGAGACGCGGTCTCCACTCAAGAACTCGTCTACCCCAACGGTTATCGGTTCTGCGGCTAATATGGCCAGCCCACTGCCACTTCAGCTTACTAATCCGTTGAGCTATGTCGGTGACTTTGGTTCTATGCCGGATCACCTCGTTTCGGATACGATCTCGGAGAGAGACGCCGAGCATAGCCCTTTCCATAGCTCGCTGAGCGGCCTTTACCTTGTAGACTAGCCGTACCGTTAGTGTCCACGTTTCGGCTCCGTATGTCATGACCGGTAGGACGCACTGATCGAAGACTTTCGTCTTTAGGCACTGTGGGATCGACAGTCCAGGTTACTTAAAGTTAATAATATTCTGTATATTTTTGTAGTTTTTCACTGTACAGCATTTTTTTTCACATTTTTATAAACACTTTGGTTTTGTAGTTAGATAGGGGCGGCACGTTAGGAATTGCACACCGGCGTTCAAACCGCTAGCGGCGGGCCTGCAAATACCTACCACACAAATAAACGATAGTTGGAGACTTTAAAACTTTTCAAATTACGTTATGCATATCTACTAATCACTGTAGCACATGGATTAAACACGCATTCAGAGTTTTTGCGATACTTATTTCTGAATAGATTTGTATATAAAAACGTGTATCTCGAATAAATATCGGTATTCAGAAACGCTATGAGGTATGAATCAAACTTCAACTATGACTTCACTTTAACTTCAATTATGATCACATTATGAAGACAAACTTACCTCTGGTTTCACGTGAGTATCAACATCTAATGGTGAAGCGAACTGACAAACCAATGTGTTTTGCTTTTTTATAACTGTAAACCAAGCATAAATATTAAAGACTAATAAATTACTAATCTTCTTAGAGTCAATTTCACCAAACATGACTTTACTCGAGAATAGTTATCCATTGAATATAATTTATTCTTATATTTAACTCTAGAACATTTCGTCCATGTTCCACCATCCTACAACTTTCTTTCGAATGAAGTCGTTAAAAATATGTTACCCTATGTAACTCTCGAGGAAGATTTATTCTTGTTTGATAAATGAAATGCACCCTTTACATATAAAAACTGGTACATATGAGAGATAAATAGGTAACATATAAAATTCAAGACTTAGAAAGCTTTGACATTGTTTAGTTGTAATAAATACATATTTTAAACGAAGTTGATATTTAGTCTCAGAATACTGGCTTCACCCCCGCCCACAGACTCGATACACACCCACCTATGAGTGCATCCCCTATCAGATAGGCGGTTGGCAACACAAGCTCGTCTGGAGCTTGTTATCAGCGATATATTACGCGACATAGTGTTCATTCGATAAGTCTGCGCGTTTCGATTGCCCGCCCACGACACCAAAGCGTGGCCTGCCTTACCGAATCTTCGGGCGCACTTAGTTACGCACTTCCGCCTCATCGTGTAGATAAAATATCTGATAGATAACTTTGAAGCGAAATAAACGATCTTACTTATAATTTTAAATAGGTATGTATTATCTTTCAAAATGGTCTATAATCAGATTCTACAGGTAGGAATTGGTAACTGAAAGAAATTCGTATAAGTACCTATGTAACTCTCCGTTTTTGTACAATACATGTCGTACCTACAATTTTTAGTTTAGGTAGGTTTGCCCACACATTATTTAAACCATGAGTAGAGTAAAATGGCAAAAGTAAATAATTCACATAATTTTTAAGTTGTAGGTATTTAGAACGCTTTGAAGTCAGCTTTTTACAAAATGTCTTTCAATTGATTGAACCGGGAATACCTAATATGTACCTAAATAATATATGAATATTGATTAAAACAGCGATTCTCCATATTCGTAACATTTACAAAAAATTTTTCCTAATTAACCATCTTAGAAATATTAATAAAACTTACCCCATAAATAATTATGTTTTAATATTATTTGGTAAATATTATAAATGTGTTAAATTTCACGAAAATAACTAAAAAAAAAGCAATGGGACAATACAAATTTGGAGAATCATTGTGACAAGGATATTTTTATACATTTGTATAGAAAATTGAGCTTGAACTCGAAAGTTATGTAGCTTGATATATTTTATGTATTTAACTTTTACACAAACGTTCACATCTCAATAAATTGACATATTTATTATAATAATTAGGTATCAATTAGTAATTTAGATTTAATTGTTTATGGGTTGATATTATTGATTATAAAAATTATATTTACTTACATTGCATGTGCCAACATCTCCATATAACATTGTTTAGTCTGATTTTGTCCTTCCACCGGAGCTTTATACCTTTGAAACGATTCCATTTTGGTGAAGTTAGTTTTTGTCTGAAGAATATAATAAACAGAAAAAGAAAAATTTAATAATTTACTTACCATGCTTATCTAAGCTACTCTAATTTTCTAGTCACAAATTAATAATTGATAAAAGGATATTGATGGATAAATTAACTATATGGGTCCTAGAACTAAGAAGAATCATTTTGACTTTGAGATTGTTTAAAACAGTCATTATTATAAATATAAATAAACTTTATACTTCAAAGCAAAAATACAGACACAACGTTGAACTGTACTGTTCAACTGACTGTCTAATG